>WEZZ01010281.1:71225-127018 GCA_013400585.1 Chloropsis cyanopogon
CTTAAGATGAAAACATTCCATTAGAAAAAAAAAAAAAAAGACAGACACATAATTTCCCCATGCAACAACTTTGAAAAATTCTCAATTTTGCAGTTATAGAACTTTGGGCTTGGAAAGAGGGAATGGGTCCAGTGCTCAACAGAGATTGCTTGAGATTCTTGCTTTCAAATCTTCTGCTTCTACAGGGAACAACAAACTCCAATAAACTTGTGGGAAATACAGGTGGCCCTAAAATTTAAAACAGGAAGAATTTTTAGCCAAAAAGTTCTTAACCTGTCCCTTGCAAGAAAAACAGACAAAATGGCAAAGCTCTCTTTTTGCAGCAGAACTGGGCAAGATGTCTGAGAGGGGGAAATATAAATGAGATCAAGACCCTCCAGGCTCCAAGAAAGCACCTCCACATCCCCAAAAAGTGCTATGGATGGTGTCATGAGATGAACACAAACATTATGAGTGCTAAATCTAAAATCAAACTTATACCACTGCTTACTAAGGGCTTGGTGCTCCCTTCCCAGAAATGCAGCATCCCATGTTTAACCTGGGAAGTGTTCAGACCACAATATCAATTCCCTTTTCATCACTGCTGAGAAAAAAAGTGAGCAGCAGTCTCAGGCTGCTGATATTCTTGCCATCATCTTCTTGGTCAAAGCTCCAAGGAAAGAAAACCTTAAGTATCTGTTTCTTCTTGGTGCTGCTGGATGTTTTCATTTTTGGCTCCTTCCCAAGGGTGAATAACAAAAGCTGTGAACTCACAGAGCGACTAGGGAAGGTGGTTTCTTAACTCAGTTTATTTTTCTTTTTTTTTTTTCCCTTAATTAGACAAACACATATTTTCCTGGCTTTGGCTAAGACCCAATGTACTCCCCACTCTCTTTTCAAGGACCCAGCACCTCCTTTGGTTATTTTTGCTGGCATTATCAGTTCATGAGGAAAATAACTTATTATTAAATATACTAAGGGGCTGTAATTTCCCCTGAACTTGGTGATTACAGGGCTTCAGCCTGAATATGTGCACATTTCTGCTGCATCTTGCCTAACAAGATTTGATTGAATATTAATTGAGATTTCATACCAAACTGAACTGTACTAATTTGTTCATTATTTTTGTAAGACAGTTTTGGGCTGGGTCTTTGACATCTGACCAAAATGACTCTTTAAATTATGGTCTTAAATTTGTAGTACTATTGTAACAGATAATTTGTAAATGTAATGTACAAGCCAGAATGGCATGTCTACGGTTATTGTTGAAAACTTAGAATGAAAAATAAATTGGAATTCTAAGGTGCATCTCAGTAGCTCCATAATCACATTTGGGCGTGATAATAAAGGTTGATACATTCTTTGACACTCGATGCTATTCCCCAGTGACAGAAAGCAGAAAATTCATGACATTTTGCTAATTAACTTGAGCACTTCATTAAATAATATGAGTAAGTAAAACGTTAGGCATGGTACTAATATTCTCTGAGGCTTCAACATATGAAAATGACTAAAAGTGTTTCCAAGCATACTTCAAAGGCAAAGCCAGGTTTGTTGTAGCCCAGATGCTTCGAGTGTATTACACAACTGTACTGATGCATTTTGTGCCAACACCATGGACCAGAAATCCCCAGTGCAGGCAGGAGCTGTGACTTCCAGCACCACTGTCACCCCCCTTCAAGAAATGACTCTGTACTCAGGCAAATGGTAAGGGGTTCTATGACTGGGAGAACAGATTTTTTAGTAATAGATATGGTTTCATGTGAACTTTAATTTGCCTGTTCTCAATTAGCTTGTTTATTTTACCACGCATGCTAATTTGAAATTGTGGTTTAGACACATTTAAATAGCAATTGCTAATTAGTAAATTAGAACCTGGCAAATCAGATGCAAATCACTGATTTAGATACACAATGTGAACGCTCTTGGCTCCATTTTTCCAGCAGTTATTTAACTGTGGAAAACTGAAAGAGCACAGGGTGTAAAACCTCCCTTCACAGCATAGCTGGGGCAGGGAGTTGCTTGGTTAGTCAATTGTTTCAACAATTAAATGAGCCAGGCTATTTACATCAACAAATCAAAGTCTTGTTTTGAGTTATATCTGTATTGAAGACTGAGAGAAGGAGTATGTCAAATTTCAGTATTACTTCTTTACATTTCCAATTACTTCTGCCACAGCCATCCTGTATATTTTTTGCAAGGATAGGGAACCTCTGGCCGAGAAATATTTGCAAGAACTGTGCGACAATTTAGGACATCACATTTGCTTGGTAAGGCTACTCCTTTTTTAGTCTCAGGCCAAAGCAAGCCAGTAATTTCATTTTTTAATTGCTCGTGTGTTACTCACACATGGATAAGCTCCCTGAAGAGTATTCACAGAGCTTTTAGTTCTAAAATGCACAAGATACAGATCTCAGATTTAGCCTCGAGCCTTTTACCTCAATGGTTGTCAAAATAAAGTATAAGGGAATTCCACCTGAAATTGACTGTGTTTCAGTGAAAGTCAAGACATTTCACACTACAGGGAAGATAACCTTGGAAAATCCCCTTGTTTCAGGATAAGAGAGGCCAGTTTCCCTTCTGTTTAGAAACTCTGACTGCCTTTTTTAGGCAGGATTCATGTTCTATTGTGTATATTATTTTAACAAATTGTCTTTGCAGCAGGAGGGAGCTTCTTGTTTTTAAGATAAATTCTTAACAGCTCCAATTGTGGCCACCTACAGACCAGATTTCATGCAAAACCAAGAGTCCCTCTTCGAAAGGTGAAACAAGGGAGCTGTTAAGAGAAACAACTAAGGGTAAGATGTGGGGATGAAAACGTGCCAAACTTTACAAGGGAAACAAAACAAACCAAAGGAGCTGATAAAAGGGAAGTGAATTGAGTATGCTCCTTTCAAAGGAACAGAAAATACAGTTGCTAAAAGGCCTGCCTGTTCCTGGGACTCCCTGCAGCATGGGGAGCCTTCTTAAAGGCAGCTATGATTGCCAAAGGACTGGGGATGTTCCCCCGTGAAAGGAGCAGTGCAGAACTTTTACTGAAGCAGAAGGAAACACTGGGATTTTTTTTGAAAATTTGTGTATTATGAGGCAGCTGAGCCTGACAAATCCCGACTGAAATTTTAGGCACTGATTCTACACAGTCTGCCCTTCTGCCTGCATCCTGGGAGTCCTGCCAAGCTCGGGGGTGGCTGAACACACACCTCAGCCTTTCTAGGGCTAGGGCCTTACTGAAACACAGGTCAGCCCTGCTGCACGTGCCACTTCAGCATTTGAGGCCAGTCCTTGAAAGGGAACATCCAAATCAACATGAAAATTTAGGTCAGATAATGTCATCTAAAACCTGCATAATTAAACTGCTAAACTGCTGGGAGAATTTGAAGCGTGGGCTAAAAGCCAACAGAAAAAGGTGAGACTTCTCCCTTGGTAGCTGAGTGGATTTAGTTTGTGCCAAAACACCCTCAATCCTACATGTATCCTATCCACTGCTGCCTTCCAGCTTCCAGGAATGCACACAACACAAGCTCTGGAAGTTTAGACACCAATGTGGTGCAGGAGACAGCCCAAAACTCTTTTTCACCTTAAATTAGGCGAGCCTCAAAGCAAGCACAGGAGGACATGACAAGGATCCTGAGCACAGAAGCTGTCAGTGCCATCCAGTTTGAATGTGGTGATCAAGGACCTTCAAACAAGTGAAATGCCTTTCAGTGAAAGGAATAAAAAGATGAAAGATATTCTTGTAAACAGAAAAAACAAAGCTGTCACAAACAAAATTACTTCAGAGTGGAAGATGAGTTTGGAGATGTTTTCCTAGTTTGATCTGGTATTCATCTAAACAAACTAATGGCACTACCTATATTCTATACTGTTAGGGAAAAAACCCTCTTTAAGTTCCTCTATGACATGCGGATTTAAGACCTGCATATTTACATGAAAAGACCTGCAAGGAACTTTGCATTTTAGGTGGCCAATTGAATCCTCTTTGAATCTGTAAGCAGGAAAAAGCTAGCACTGACTTTGCTGTCTTGTTTATTTAAAAAACAGAAGTTGAAAGGCACAGAGAAATAGCCCACATGAAACACATGAATAGTTCAATGACAAACAAATAAAGTTATGAGGCCTCAGAGTGCTTCATGGCAGTATAAAAACCAGATAACCCTCTATAGCACCTCTGACCAAAGGGAGAAAGCAGTACGATGAAGGAAAGAAGCAGGAAAGAGAAGAAAAAATGGTCATAAATACAAATAATTTGAAACTCTACAGTTTCCAGGTGAAGAGCAGAAGAAAAGAAAATAACTACATTCATCATCAAGAACAGGTTCCTGAGGAGCTGATTCACGTTAAATCATTCATTTAACTGTTTTCTGAATTAAGGCCTAGAAATCAAAGTTCCAGGCTTGTGAACCCCTTTGGGTGTCACAGGATTGAGCACAACCTTTTGCCAAGCACATAGCCCAGGGAGCCCCAATGGGATGTGTGTGCTCCCTACAAGGAGAACTAAAGGTACAACAGCCCAGGAAAACCCTAAGGAGGCCAGGGAAAATCCTGACTATGAGTCCCCTTGAGCAGGGAATCTGCTCTGACCTGAGCAATGTCATGCCAGGTCTGAGGTGAGGTTCTCTCCTGTCAGGACAGGTGTGCAGTGTAATTGTCCCCAAACAGTTGCCTCCAGGCTCTTCCCCTGACTGCCACAATCCCAGAATTGAACCACAGAAGCCAGATCACCAACTGGGAGCCAACAGTCAGCCAAGCAGAGAAGCATCTCTCAGAGCCAGCAGGGATTTCTTGAGAACAAACCTAAAATCTCAACTTTCCCAGAAATAAAACTAGAGGAATATACCTGCTTTGGGGAGCCTTTCCCCTCCACAAAACCACTTCCCTTAACCACCTTCTCCAAAGCCAAATCTTCTCCTTCCTTCCTTTCAAAAACCACCACTATCCTCCCTTTTATTATCTGAAGGTTTAAAATATTCACAAAAAATACAGTGTCTTTTACTGCCATCAGCTCACCCAACATCTGTAGTTTGTTAATAGAGAGGGAGAGAAACAGTTATGTCTTTTGAAAACAGGCAAGGATCTGCTTCACCAGATTTTAAAATTACAGTCTGAAAATGAACTGCATGCTCTACCTGGAGATTTTTCCAGGGGAAAAAAAAATTCAACATGTTTTAAGACACTGCTTTGTAAACCTTGCATAGAGCTAGCTGCAGTCTATCATACCAAGTTTCCTTCTGGATTGATTCTCCCAGAAAGGTTTCATCAGCTTACAAGCAGCAAGGTTGTTGTTTCATTTCCCCTTAGGATTCTGCTGTGTGTCAAAGTAAGAAATTGAGACTAAACAAGAAAACGTGGGGTAAAGTTTAAGTACCTCTGCTGTGAAAGCTGTTAAATGAGGAACAGGCATTGCAGACTACAAGTGTCAATTAGGAGCTGGTTCCACTGGGAAATGACATTTTCACATTGTTTCTGCCTTCTGGTTTGCTGTTGACAAATCTGAGTTTAGGAAAGTTATCCTCTAGTTACACAAATTCCTGACATCTTTTCTTTGCAGGCCTGTCAGAACAGACATTTCACATGAAACTTATTTGCTACTACCATTTTAAATTAATAAAAAAAATTCAAATATTACAATAAAAATATTGGATTGCCTCCTCACTCACTGCAAATCTGGGGAACTCAGTTGTCAGAATGAAGGAATGGTTTTGGAAATCTCTGGCTTTTGGCACCCAAATGTAAGTATTTCAGTGATATCTGATCTGTGATTGGCAGGCAGGTGCAATGCAGACCCGAAAGTCTCCCTTACAGATTGTAAATTGCATTGCATTTGTGGGGGAAAAAAAAAAAAAAAAGGAAAAGAGTTGGAATGACTGGGAGAAAACCATCCAGCGAATGCTTTATGAACCCTGGTGAATTCTGAGCACTGACCATTACCCCACAGTGTTCCAAAAGTGCTTTTTAGGAGCTGAACTTGTTCTTAGGAAAACAGCTTCTCTATGTGGGGATGTAATTGCCAGGGACAGTGTCACGGTCCTGCCTTCAAGCCATGACAAGAGCAGTGGAGTTACAATCCCTGGCAAAGCTCTGCTGCAGGAACATCCCCAGATTTTGGGACAGGAGATGGTCTGTTCCAAACCCCACAGCAGGGGTTAAAAGGTTTTGTGCCCAGCACAAAAGGCTTTGCAACAATAACAAATCAACCCATACAGAGCCCTGGCTTATGAGAAATGGCTGATTGACTCCTGAGTGGCTGAAAAGGCGTAGCTGAAATTGAAATTCGGTCTTGTAATTCTGCCTCCATATGCTATTGTAATTCCATCAGTCTCCTTTCACCACTCACTCCTGGGCTCCTGAGATTTCATGTATCACTTACCCCCACACTTATAGCTGAAATCGGGGAAGAGACTTGATCTTGTAACGTGTGGCATCATGCCACTGTGCTTCCCAAGGACCCAAAACACCTTCCTGTGCTCCAGCACCAGGATAATTGGAAGGCACTGCCATCAACACAGGAGATGATGTTTCTGCTGCATCTGCATTCCACACGGACCGTGAATCCGACAAGCTCCCGTAATAACAGAAAACATTTCCGACAACTTTCAGAGCTAATATATTCTGATCCCTACAGAGCAAATTTTCCAAAAGAGAAGTGTATCAATTTACAGCTAAGGGTTGGTTAAGAAAGGCAGAGCTTTCCACAGAGAGGAATATAACAGTGAAGACACAAAGGCAGAGAAAAGTTATTTTCAAAACTTTCAAGCACGCATTGTGCCTAAAGCAAACTTTGCATTTCCCCTTCTCAAAGGCCATTGAATTCCAGAGAAACTTGGGAACACGTGCTTGAATTAGAACCATCAAAGACTTTGGCAGAGGGCCTGTTCAGTTACTGACAAATTAAAAGCTGAGAGTTTCCCTGGAATGTATGTCTCCCACGCCTAATAATATACAGAGAGGACAGGAACCCCTGACTGAAGTCCCTGCCCAGTACTTTGCTGGAAAGTAGCAAAACACTTGTGGACTCAGAAGAGGCAAGTGGGCACGGACAGATCCAGAGAAAAGCCATAGAAACTCACCAGGACTGGAATAAGCAGGCTGAGGACTGTGCAGGGACGATGGATAGTGCCCTCCAGTACGGCAGGCTAACATAGGAGTTCCCCTTCTTGCTCATTTTGTAAGGAATTCTGGTGTATCACTGTGGTAGAAATTCAAGCACAGCTCTGTAATGGGATTTTTTCTCCTAAGCACTGCCATTGTGCCCAACACAGTCAAAAAAAAGCTGGCAAGAGAATGGAACTCCAATACACTGTGGGGCACGAGATGGCAAGCAGCCTCTCTCTTCTGCAGTCAGCAGCCTGTGCAGATTTATTTGGTTAAACCCTTCAGATGACTCTCATTTCTGTGCCACTAACCAAAGTTTCTGCTCCTGTGGGCAGACAAACCCATGCCCTTGCAATGTGGGCAGACATCAAGGGCCTAGAGAAAAGTTTCCATATCCTAAGTGTGAATTTGAAATTTGCTTCTCATGTTAATCCAAAATAACCCCAATGCTTTGATCTCCAGATGTAGCACTCTTTCCATGTTTTTGGGGAACAGGAGCTATTGACATTTTTGGATGTGTCTTGACTTAACACCATTCAAACTAATTCTCAGTCTAACAAGAAGAGCCATTTCTGCTTTTTGTCTTATTTAATTAAATTTGAAGACATATCATAGGTGTCTGCAGTCAGAAGTGGCCTTGATATTATGATTTGCAACACCAAAATAATATTTTCCAATAAGACGGTTTATGGAGCTAAATGGCCAGCACGTATGTTCACACACTGGAACCAGATGTTCTCATTGTAAGGCTCAAACTTGACAGCAGGGCAGGATAAACATGATCCACAGCTGTTCTGCATGTTTCCCTCTCACATTTCAGGCTGCCCATTGCAGCAATGTCTACGAGGATCTACTCAGCTAGAAAAGAGATGCCATCCAGAAAGTGATACAAAAGCATAATGTCAATGTTTGGATTTTAAGCTATGAATGCACAAGTCCAAAGAAAAGACCTTTCCAGGGTTATCTTTCTGGGAGAACATTTCTTTTCTTTCAACTGACCATACACCACTCGCGAGGAATCCTTGGAAAAAAAGTATTTAAGGCCACAGTTTTCTTGAACACAGATTTATGGACTTAAACATCATTAGGCTACAAAGTTTGCCTCAGCATCCACTTTGATGCTTGTCACCTAAATGAGCAGATGGAAATAAAAAGAAAGTACCACTAGTAAGGAATTGTGCCCTATCAGTGTGCTTGGGCAACACACTAAACTTTAGGAACAATTCAAAGGTTCTCACCATATGCTGCATACAATCTGCAAATTCTGACCTTGAATTAGCACAAGTAGTTCAGATACATTACTTAAAAAAGAATCAAGCTGGCAGTCTTTAGAAATTTCAGCCCTAGTATGAGCTATTGATTCTGGCTTTGCATAACAATTGTCAGCAGTCTATACATTTTTACTTAAAAGAAGAAAACTGGTGAGGCAGAAAGCTTTTGCTTAATTTCACTCACCTTCTCTCCTCTGAATAAAACCAGCCATGTTTTCTAGAATATTACATCTCCACCTTTTTCTTGCTGTTAAGGCTGTCATTTTTTTATTCATGCAGGCAGACAATGAGGCAGCATATGGCCTATTTTTCTATGACAAAACCCTTGCAATTACACCAAAGAATTCCCAGCAGAAATTTGTGAAAGCAGCATCACAGGTCCACCCCTCTCCCCTCCTTGCAGGCCTCTGCTCACAAGCCAGAGGGGTTATTGCTTTCCTATTCTGTTCAAAAGGACAGCTCCTGAAAACTGTGCCCTTTGCACAACAGGAAAACAGCATATAAACACAGTTCCTAAGAAGATTAGGGTTTGCAGTCTTTGCAAGGCACAGACACTAAGGCAGGTCATACTTCTCTGCTCTGATTACTCCTCAGCTGCAAATAGTGCACAGAGCCAAAACATCCTCTTCCCTTTAAAAAGCCTCCCAGGGCTTGTAAAGGATGATGAAACTGACACAAACGTGAATTCAACACACTGCCTCTGCCTTGCAGGCTGCCAGACTCATTAGCAAGTTTTAAAGTTACCCTGTTGTGGCTGTTCTGTGGGATACAGGTGCCTTCATATTGCTGGAGATGGGTAGCCTGATCTCCATGCTCTGCTCTCCCTGTCAATTCTGCTCACTTGACAGCATTGATTTTTTGTTTTCCTGTCCACCTTTCTGTTATGATGAAAAAGCCATGGCATTTGCACTGGCTCCATTTTTGTGCCCCAGGATGATCTGTGGAGCAACAGGCACCATGATGCCAGGGGAGTGACTGAGGGAAATAAAGAGGGACCAGAGAGAGTGACAGGTGTCAAACACAGAAAGGGCATCTCAAATACATGGAAGGCAAACACTCCTGTGGGTATATACACACCTAAAACACTTACTGGTAAAGAAGAGACAGCATTATTCCTTTCCATGTGAAAAAATGTCTCACTTTATGAAAAAGATTGTACACTGAGCCATTGAGCACATTCAGGCATGGCCACAGCAGGTCCCAGCTGGCCTCTGGTGGCCCATACCGAATGGATTGCACTCAAGCTGTTCTAGTCTCTGCCAAGGCCAGAACAAAGTCAGGCTCAAATCAGGGAGCCATAAGTCCCCCTTCGGTCTTTTATTTGTACCCAGTGAATACTGAGGGCGTCTGCAAATCTTGCCAGAAAACCTTGAGAAAGTTTCCTCCGGTTTTGAAAGCAGTCAAATAGGATTGTTGTTTTCAAAAGGCTTCTGAAAAGAGCTCAGCCTGTTCTGATGTGCCTCTTCTAACCATTTTCAAGCCTTCTCCATTCACTGTCAGAGCTGGCATGTGTGAAAGCATCATTGCCTCTCTATCCAGCTTTTGGAAAGGGAAGAATATTATCCCACTGTATTTTAGAGAGGCAAGGTGTACAAGAATGAATGAATCATGAGAATTCCTAAATGCTAAAGTACAGCCTGGGCTCTAGGAAGTGCAGTCACTGGGTCCTGTGCTCTCCCACCCCCTTCTGTGAATCAATTTGCTGCCTCCCAAAGCTTGCAAGTCCAGTACTGCAGTCGTTGAACCCTTGGAACACCCTGAAGCAACTACAAAATCTTACCAACTGTTTTAAAAGCTGCAGCAAAAATTCAATAGTCTTGATTTGTTCCAGGAAAGGCTCAGTTTTAACCAAATTCCCACTGACCACAAAGAGAACAGCCATATCCAGCCCTTCTTTTTCTTGGAGCACAGTCCTAGTACACCTCTAGGACCTATGGAACCATACTTCAAATTATCTCAGAGGAAACCATGAGGAGGCTATTAAACAAGTGCTAAACATGATGAAAATTCCTTTCCATTTAAAAGAGCTTCTTTAATTCTGTCTCTCAGGAGACTAATACAAAGCTTGAGCACATGATTAACAGGGTATAAGGAAAAAACCCTTCTAAGCTGTTGTTTTAAAGCAGCAGTGCCTGTATCCTACTGATTCATGAACACAGAATGCATTCTGGAAAAGGGGATGATTTGATCTGGGGTCCTTTTTGTCCTTGTGCCTCTGGACAGTCAATCTCCCACCTTTACCTATCTCAAGAGGCAATCTGATGCTGCATTTTCAGGTTGCACACACTAATACTCTCCAAGAGAAGACCTGCAAATGCCTTTCTGTGCACCCTGTGTTTCCTAACTCCAGAAGTGCAGCCCCAGAAATACATTACCATGCCACTGCCAAGGGAAATGGTGTCTCGAGGTGCTCCCAGCTCTCCTGCCGCTGAACTCTGAGCTTTGGGAAAGGGTATCTGTAGTAATAGCAAAGAACTCCAGAACTGACAGCACTATTGGCAGATGTTGGGAGAGAAACTGAACAGGGAAAAGCCTGTGAGTGAGCACATGAGAGACAGGCATGCACTCTGAACTCTATCATCATTTCTCAAATTTCATACCCTTTGAGCTGTAAAGTAGGTAGATCCTTTTTTTTTCTCTTTTTTTCCAGCAAAGCAGCAAAAGGTCCATGCTAAAAATATTCCACACAGCATTTTTGAAACTACTTTTGCAAACAGAATAAAACCTGATGCATCAAGTGGTATCAAGTTACTTTTCCATATTATGTAAAAACATACAATACAATAGATAAAAAATACACAGTAGCTAATCTCAAATTTATCCTTATTTACCTCAGCAGATCTTTACATTTCCTGTTCCTGCAATAGTCTGAGCAGCGTGTGAAACACAGAGGTTACCTGGAACACTGTTAATTTAGGCTCATCATAAGGCTATTAAAGCAGAAAGCCAAGTGTGCTGCAGCTTGGACACAGCAGCTGATGGAGACAAGCATGTGCTGGGGGATATTTGCTGCAGCAGAGGCTGCTGGGGAGAGACATTTTGTTCTGAGTGTCCTCCTTCTCTGAGGTGAAGCCCTGAGCCCCTGCATTGCTGTCAGCACCTTCTCCTCAGGGAGTTAATCCCAAATGCCAGAGCCCCAAAGAGGGCTGGCTGGACACAAAGATGACAATGCCTCCCTAAAGGAGCTGGCTGGGAGAGGCTGGGTGCCCCAGGGGCCAACACTCCTCCTTTTCCAATAGAATTTCAATCCTGCTGCCTATTGCAATTGTTCCCTATTTTTCTTCCCCCTCCCATTTTAACCTGATGAGCCCATTATGGGCAAATGAGACCAGATTTTAGTGGTTCTTCAAAGATAAAATGTCAAGAATGTTTGAGAAGTTCTCACTCCCACTGAAATATGCTTTAGGAAATAAGTCCGTGCAGAAGTAAAGCAAAAATATTTCAATGACTGTTATCAGAATATTTTCTCTCAGTTAGGCCAGGGGCTTGTGTTCCCTATTTACTTAACAAATCGTAAACAAAACAGGAGAAATATTCCAATCTACAGAGGAGCTGGATACCCAGGAAGTTTGAAACAACCCCTAGCACCTTTCTGCATCTCTGAAAATGTTCTTATTATCAAATGATGACTGTCAATTATTGTTGTCAATAATCTTTTGCTTTTCTTTGCTCTTGCTGATCCTCTGGTAGGATTGAGGGTGAACACTGCTATCTAAGGATAAGATCATTCTTGCTGTTTGGTTTTTTTTACAGACACCTGCACATTTGAGTAAGTAGCACAGCTTTAAATATTTGAAAGCTATCATCTTGATATGCTTTGAAGACTAGACAGCAAAACCCCACCTCCTATGCTGAGCTTAGTTTCTATTTTTAATAAACTTGTCTTCTACCTCCCTATTGCTTCTTTTTAATATTTAAAGGGAAAAACAAATTCCCCTTAAGCAACTAAATGCTAGGTAAAGTACAAAGAATCTTTATATTGTTATTACTCTAAATGAAGGGAGGTATAGAGTCTGAAGCATAATGAAAATAAAAATTATTTAGACAGAGAAGTTAATATACTAGAGGTGTTTGGAGATTACTTTCTTCTTTTAAATTTTGTGAAGCAAAATATATTGTGATACATAGAGAAATTCCAACCCCTAAAGAAAATAGAGACATATAGACATAAAGAATATATAGAGACATAAAGAATATATATTTCTGAAGAGTCTCTGAAAACTTGTAAATTATTATATATTATGAACTTTCCTTTTAAAAAAGGAGAAAATGTACTTTGGAAGACATGGCACTTTGTTTGTATGCGTTTGGATAAGCAAGCCCAAGCCTTTTGTTGTACATCCATTGATTTTTAAGTACAGATTTTATACAATGCGAGCACTTAGGATATTTCTCATTTTTAAAAATTCATTATAGGAAGCTGAGAGATAGATTTAGAAGAGAACACAACACATATTTGTAAAATAATTGCAGTTTATTGACCAAAGCCATTAAAGACACTGCAGACAACAGCATTACTTGACAGTCCTCATCGAGTTATTGATTCACTTTTCTCTCCCAAAAGCACAGTTGCTCAGGCTTTGTTCAGTTTACTGAGCACAAGGCAGAAGGCACCTTTTCATTGCCACTCTTCCAGCTGTTACTAGCCAACACTCCCCTGTGCTGATTTTGGCAGGAAAGTGTTGGTGTGCAGTAGCTGGTGCAGCAGACACAACACTCCTGACTCAGAGGTGTGTTTGCTGTCAGCACAAGGACTGCATCTCCGGCCCAGCAAACTGTGGAGTCTCCCCCAGATTCCTGCTTTGCCCTTGCACTGCAGATCAAAGCAGGAATCTGCTAAAAAAAATTACAGGAAAGGCTTGAAACAACCTCTGTATGCAATGGTGACATCTTGATACTGCTTGAAAATGAGAAAACCCTGAAGTCTGAGCTTCCTGATGGAACAGAATATATCCACAGGTCTTTTCCCTCAAAGGAATGGATCGTAATGCCATGAAAAGTCTGAAAGGTGCCCCAAGTCAGCTGGGGAGAGCGTGCTGCTATGAAGCAGTGCTCACAAAGGAATTCAGTGGGGCAGGAGATCTAAATGCAGATGGGCACCCGACTCCAACTCTGCTTACATCAACAGCGGAATCACACCCCAGAGCTGCAAGAGGTTTCAGGAACCAGGTACCTGTGATGGCAGACAAGGAGCCCTTGGGTTTCCCCATCTGCTCACGTGAGCTACAGCCAGGACTGCACACGCTCCCGGGTGCTGGGCATGTTCTGATGTGGGGACCACTGCAGGTCCTCTGCCCCACACCTGCTCTCTCCAGGCAGCAGCAGCTCCTGCTCAGCCTCTTCACAATGCTCATTGCTTTGGAGTCACAGCAGAGCCACCTGAGATCCAGAGAAACCTCCTGGGAATGGATTCTGGGGAAAGGAAGCTCCTGCAGCTCATAGAAGCTTCTTCAGAAATAGTCCATGGCTGTAGTCCAGAGATTTCTCTGCAGATGGCCACAGCTGCTGCAGCCCTTGGAGGAGAATTCAGTGTGTCTCTTGTTCATCCTGAGCCTGTTTATAAGAGGAATTCCCAGAGAAGAGCCACGCTTCCTAACTCCATGCCATAACACAGAATGCATTATCCACAATTAAGAGCATGATTACAGGCACTTATTCTTCAAACTCTTTTTCTAGCTGCAGATTAAATGGCAAAAGCATGAATGGGTTTATTTCAGAATAACTATCAAGAATAGTCAGACTCTGATCTAGTTTTCTTGACTTATCCACGGCATGTCTGTGCTTCTGGAAAGGAAGAACCACTTGATCCCATTGCAGCATGTAAGCTGGAAAAGAACAGTTTAGGGATCTCTGTCTTTGCTGTATGCTGTGAATGATGACATGTGCACAGGGAAAGCAGCAATACAACCAGCACTGGCCCCAGTAATACTTACAGTTGGCTTTCGACAGCTTGGTGTCAGCCTGAATTTCCTTCAATTCATTTTAAAAAGTTGCAGATAATGGCAACACATTAATCACTGTGCAGAGGAGTAACTCCAGAATGAAAAGAACTTGCTCCGAGTGGGGAAGTGCATTCATAAAGTAAAACATTTGCCATTCCATATTTCACTCACTGGGCTGGCATTTTCCAGTGGCACCACATTCTCATCAGAATTCCCACTGCACTGCTATTGCCTGATCAAATCCCACAATCCCATCCCCAGACCAATTGCCTGAGATGATCAGCATTGAACTTCTGTGTTGCTAGACAATCTTTTGATCTGGGACATCTTCAACGGATGTGACCAGATCCAAAAAAAAAAAAAAAAAGTAAAAGTCCCCAGTCCTGTTCTGGTTAGAGAACTCCCAGTGAGCAGCAGGAAATCAGTGCTGTGGAAATATGGTATCCCAGCAGAACTGACCCAGAATGCTGCTGCTGTCAGAAGTGAAAGACAGATAGTTCAGGCAATGGCAGAACTGTCTGTTCCCTGGATTGGACAGAAAAGTGTCAACTGAGACAGGCTAAAAAAGCATCTAGACCAGGTGGCTTCATTCTCTCAAGGTCCAGAAATACCAAAGAGAAACAACCTTGCAGTGACTCCAATTCATTATAGCACTAGGGAACCTGCCAAACAACCATAAAACAAAAATACAGGCTTCTCCACTCACAGTGTCCAGGCAGAGGGATGAGAACATTTGGTTTTTTGTATGGAAAACAAGAGAAGAGAAGGGAACAGGCTTCCAAGTCCAAAACTAAGTGAATATGAAATAAAAGTAATAAGGTAATGGTACTAGTTACTTCAAAAGGTCCCCATTTTACAAGGTTGTGGTCACTGCTTACATCCTGCCAGGTACAACTGGAAGCGAACAGTTTGTCTGCATTTGGGCAGGCATTGGAAGAACCCCACTTCCCTTACCGGTGTACTTTGAGAGAGCCAAAACACAGACTGAAGGACAGCACCAGACTTCTGAGCAGACAATGGGTTAAAGGGGGTGAAAGGAGCAAAAGCTTTCATGGCATGTGTGCAGAATAAACAAGGGTCTTCCAGCTCAGATAAAACAGGGAGATAGGAAAGTCAACACTTAAAAACTTACCAGTCATCAGCTGAGCACTGAGTGATGTGACTTGTGATAGGAACTTGCTCCTATTCTTCCTCTGCACTAAATTACAATGTTTTTAGCCTTGGCATGTATCTCCGAGGAACAATGGCTGAGAAGTGACTGCATGGCAACAAACAGAACTGAGGGAATGCCACAAAACTAACAGAAACAGTCACTTGAATCCCTTAGTGAATTCACATCAGCAGTATTTACACCCAATGCCTGTTCTCTCCAGCTAAACACACCAGAGAACGTGAGTGTTGCCAGGAGTCAGGCAAATGAACAGTGAATAATAAGCTCAAGCAGAGACTATTCCCAGGAACTGAATCTTGAATTTGCATTCAGATCAGAAATGCTGGTGACAGCAGGCTCTGCTCACCCAAGCAGAGACAGGCACGGACTGTGGCTTTTCTGTCTGCTTTTTGACTTTCAAAGCATTCCCTCACATGGGTTCAGACCCCACCTTACTCTGAAATTCCCTGAAATTAAAAGATGCAACAGTCTGAGCTGATTCAAGGAAATGATGAGAAGAGACCTCTGCCAGAAAGATTACTTGTTTTCAAATGGTTTCTACATCTGGTCCAGAGCCATCTACAACAGCATTTGTGGCCATTAGGAGTGGGTGACAGCACTTAGGATGGAGCTGCTATGAAGTGCATGATACAGATAAGCAAAAAGCAATTTGTGTCCAGCCTCTTTAGCAGGCTGCTGTTCTAAAAGGAAGCTGGATTCTTTGTACATGGCATTATCTTCGTTTTTGTCATGGAAAACTTCATCAATTGGGTCTGCTTTTTGGGATTTTAAAGCCCTGGCAGAAAAGAAACTGAGACATTTCTTAACTTTCAATACCTCTTCAACCCCACAAAATTTAGAGAACAAAAAAAGCGCTTTGCAAAGCTCTCTTAATCGCCCTTACGTTTAGGTCTCTGCACTTTCCATTTTGGTAACTGTCTTTGCTACTGTTTTCAGGAACTAGAGAGAATTCCCTCACTTAACTGCACTGTCAGGGGAGATTAGTGCAAGGTGGGAGCTGGAAGAGAGGGAATTTAGCTTGCCTGTCTTTGTTCAAAGTCATTCAACCCCTCCCTTCAAAGAGCCCTCTGGCACCTGAGCTTTCCCACCCCAGGAATTATTCCCCGACTGGGTTTACCCAGAGGTGACACAGAGCCTTTCCTAGAACGAGCCAAAATTTCAGACTGTTTGGAGAGCTCTCAGCAAGACCTGACTGCTCCTTCTCTCCCTGCCTTACACTGTGGCTGCTGTGACCCCCTCCCAGCTGTGCCTGCTGCACAAGGAGGGCAGAGCAGCTCAGGGGCCTCTCTCCTGTTTTGCCTGGGAGCTGAAAGGATTTACTTCAGCTGGGGAAAAGTTCCTTGAAGGAAGCAGCTGTGATCTTTTCTCTCCACAGGACCAGCATTAATTCTCAGCTTCCCAAGAGTATAAGAGTTCTGAGTTTCCTGGTTGGCTCAGACTTTTCAGTAACACTGGAACTTTCAGGTGATCAGCATATTTTTAGATTGGACTCTGCTGCATCCTACCACAACAAAAGGTTCAGGGATTCATTTAAGGAAAAAAAAACCCTCTTGTCATTATTTTTGAAACAAATTCCCTTTCATTTTAAAGCCATTTGTAACAAAAGTAAATATCTATTGCACAGCATTATTTTTTACTACAAAACCAACTGTAGCCCAGTTGTGAAGTGAATAAGTGAATAAGTGAAGGGACTGTTGGAGGGTTTTTACACTNCATTTGTAACAAAAGTAAATAGATATTCCACAGCATTATTTTTCACTACAAAACCAGCTGCAGCCCAGTAAAGGACTGTTGGAGGGTTTTTACACTTATGTCTTAAGGACAGGCGTTACAGTTACTCTTTACAGCAAACTATTTCTTCACAAGGCAATGTATTGGAGCTTTGGTTTCATGATCTGTGTGTATGACACGTCCACAGCTGATAATCAAGTAAATCTGTGTGTCTAAACACACACATGAGCAATTGTGGAGCTGTCCATAACTGCCTGTTTCAGGAGCTCCAGCAGCATGAGGTCCCTAAACCCCTCAAGTCTGTCTGAGGGTGCTGGTTCTTTTCTTCACAGATGTATTCCTTGTCATGGTTACCAATACTCCCTCTCACTCCTGAACTATTTGGCACGTGCTGTACTTTTGTTTTCCCACCAAGTGCTGGTAACTCTAACGTGATGTCTCAACGTTGCAGCCCAAAACAGAGGAAGGGTTTTGTCATGCAAAAACATGACAAAAACCAACACAAGAGATCAGACTTTCCCTTCCTGCAAATATCTCATCCATCATTCTGACAAGCATGCTGACAAGAAAGGAGTAAAATGTCACAGACATCCTCTAGCAGATTATGTCTAATTGACCATTCCACACCCCTGTGAGGCAGTGCTGTATCTGAGGGGGTTCCTTTCCTCACTGAAAATAATCAGAGTCAAAACCATTCCCATGATGATGTTTTTCTCCTCTTCCTTTACTCACTGTACTTCCCTGCTGTGGATACACACACACTCACTCTCATCTGCTTACATCCTCACAGCACATCAATAACCACAACTTCACTGCAAAAGGAGAAAGAACGGGCTGGCTTGGAAGGGACTTGAAATATTTCCAACCCCCTGCCATGGGCAGGGACACCTTCCACTATCCCAGGTTACTCAGAGCCCCATCCAGCCTGGCCTTGGACACTTTTAGGGATGTGACATTCACAGCTTCTCTGTGCAATGTGTTCCAGAGCCCCACCACCCTCACAAAGAGTAAAGAATTCCTCCCTGATATCCAACCTAAACCTGCTCCCTGGGAATAAAGGTATTCGCAGACACAGCATATGTGTGCTGAGATGTTTGAGCAAATTACTTTCGTTAATACATCCCATTCATTGATCGGTGCTTTAATAAATGGGGTAGACATTTCAAACTCCTTTAGGATTTATAAAGCATTTCGAACTGTCAGCAACAAGTTATACCCAGGTAGTACAGAGTCAGAGGATGGGAATGAACAGAATGGACACCTACCAAGGGTCAGAGTTAGCCCACCCAACCTAGGAACTGGATTTTCCCAGTTATCTGAGTTCTGCAGGTGTGCTAGATGCTGCCTCTCTGAGGATCCACGACACCCTGAGAAGGTCATGTGTACACCAAAGCTCACAAATTCACCAGTGCGCTGCTTTTTACACTCCAGCATGGGTGTCTTCCAATCTTCTTCTCTTACCTCTTAGCAGAGTGACAGGCAAATTTATCTATAACATGGCAGATTTAGAATAAACATTCTCCTTTTGCAGGGACTATAAACAGAATCCCAGGTAAATTCCCTAATATTTAAACTAAAATGTTTTATCTAATCTCCCCATTAAAGTTGTAAAATACTCCCTGAATGACAGAAAACAAAAAGAAAAAAAAAAATCAATTACTGCATTGCATGCTGACTGCAACTTCTATCTGAGAGAGAAAGAAGCTACATCTGAGGACGTTTACTTTGAGATAAATAAGCCTGAAATCCAAGAATTTGCAACTAAACTAAGGCGTTAACTACCACATTACTTCTCACTCTTACTTACTTGGCTTCAATCAATATTTTGCTGTTCACTGAAAATCAAAAACTCAGCAGACTGGTGGCTGGGGCACTCCACCATACAACATGCAGGCAGTGGTCCTGTCAAGTTAAGGGCAGCAAAATCACGTCTCTCACATCCTGGATATGAGCTCTTAACAGTGATGTATTCAGTAAAAGCTGAAGAGTAGGAAGAAAACAGCTTTGCTCTTCTTTCACCTGTCTAGTAAGAAAGAGCTGTTTGAAGGTCCTGTTCATAGCAAATTGTTCATGAATATAAATCCCAAGCTGACTTTAGAGCCAAGGACAAGAACCTGAGGAGGACTTGGTCAGCCCAGAGCAGACACTGCACTATCCTGCACTGAATTACCCAGCTCTCTGCAAGCAGCTCCAAGACAATTCCGTTCTCTGTCGCTCCCAGCAAAGCCCTCACGGCGTGCAGCCTGGCTTCACATCTGACTCAGCTCCCAAAATGTCTTTCCTTCCCATTCCACAGCTCACAATCCAGTTTATGTTAAGCCCAGAGGTATTCAAACAACATGAAAACTTCTGGGGGATGCTGTTCCATGCATAATTTAGCTTCTCTTGTCATTTGGATGTCCCACAGGTACTGCACCGATTCTCCAGAAATGGAGAGGGACTGGAGGAGTTATGTTTGTGTTTGTATTAGCTATCATCTTAACTGAAACAGATTAAACACACTAGAATTTTGAGGAACAAGCTTCCCTCCAGCATGAGACAGCATGACACAGGCACAGACTGCCTCATTTCCCCAGGAGCCTGGAAAAGTTAGAAGAAGGGAAAACACATTTCCTACCTATCTAACAGAATGCAACAGAGAGAGGGAGAGAGATGAATTGCTTTGCTTTAGTCTGTCATTACCTTGTCATAAAACACTATTAGCCTAATGCTTCATTCCATGGGAGCCTCTCAGCAGTGACTACTCTCTTTTGGGGGACACAAGCAACTGGCTCCAAAATACATTCTGCAGTGGAGGAATCCATGCTGAGGGTTTAAATTATCTGCCTATCTTTAATCTTAATCCAGGAAGCCATGGAGGATCTGCTGGTTATTTATAACTGGGCTGGGGTGAGCTGCTGTGAGCAGGGTAATTGAAACAGTATTTCAGCCTGTCTGCCCCTGATTTGTGTAATGGCTGATGTTAGCTACGGCATAATCACGGCGCTAAATGGAAAATAAGGAACAAAAATGCATTAAACATATGTTTTTATGTTGTGTTTTATGATCACATTTTTTATTGGACTTTCAAATTCTGTTGTTCCTTCCTTTCTGAGATCAATTTACTTGCCTGGCAGCAGTTTTCTGTATTAAAGCTCGAGAAAGCTGATCTGCTTTCTCTTATTCTCTTGATTATGGGAGCTTTCAGCCTGAGAGCTACTAAATTCTAAAGACTGAGGTCTATGACCTCTTTTTAAAGTTGCTGTTACAAAAAAAGATCCGTTCATGCCAATTACTGTCCCTTAAAAAATAATCTTTATTTCCCAGCAAGATGTTTTTTTGTTCTTTCCTCTATGAATTTTTCAGCATATACTGTTAATTCTTCAATCCATTGCTTGTCATATACTATTTTTGATATTTGACAATAATTCCAGTTAAGTGATTTAGTCCTACCTCAAATCAGGAAAGATATGGCATGATTTACCATCACACCCACTATTTCCTCTTATTTTAAAGGAGAAAATACTCCCAGCCCTCATATTTGATTTCAATTCCAAGGTGCCTTGCAATTCCTCCAGCAAGCATCAAACACCCATGTGTGTCCCTAAGTCACCATCCACCCTTGGGGACTTCTGGCTGGGTCACACCCATCTGTGTTTTGGGCAGGAATCTGTTTTCCCATCACCCTCCTGCAGCTTGGTATCACAGTCCCCTGTGGTTTGCACTCTGCTTCCAGCACTCAAATCAACAGGAACAGCACCCAAATGTCACCTCTCCATCCCTGGATGGCAAGACACAGCCCCGTGACAAACAGCCTGCTCTCCAGGTTAGAGCAGGAGCCACCTGCAGACCAGCTGGTGCTCAAAGACTCCAGAATTCCCTGCTCCAGAGCCATGCTCTAGTTTTAATGGCAGCAAACCAGGTCCATTTCCAGCAATCCCTGTATGTGTTTTGTCAGAAACTCCTCAAAACCAGCAAATTTCTGTGATATATGTTAGTCATGACAAACATGCTTTTTCCCAAGAAATATACACTTTCTCAAAGGATTTCCAGCTTTCAGAATTTGGGGAAATCCCAGGCCATGCCAGACAAATCAGGGCAAGCCTTAACTGTCAAATACAAGCTGTCAGTCTGCACATCCCAGCCACGGAACCACTTGCAATCCCAGCCACCTCCAAGGTAAGCTCCCGGGCTGCAATCCTCTTCCCCTCAGCCTCTGAATTTTAAACCTTGGTTCTTCCATCCCCTTAGGAACCAATCAGCCTAGAGCCTCAAAGACTTTTCTCAGGCTGAAGCCTAAGTCCATAAACTTAAATACAGTCCAGGTCTGCCCTCTGTTCTGACTTCCACACATATGTGGCAAGGCAGCACTATTCTCTTGCAGAATCTCCTTTAGTATCATAAACAGCACCACTACCAGATTAATAATGCTCTGAGAGAAAAGGATGGGCTGAACATAATAAAAAATCCCTTGTAAGCTGGCTGGACTTGATCTAGTGTATCAATACCACCCCGACAGGTGCTGAGAAGTGTCCTGCAAGAAGCATAACTATGAACTAATAAGTGTTAAATCTGCTGATACTTACAAATTTGAGTGTAACAAATGAAGTGCAGCCAGCCCACCCAGCAGAGTCACACCAGCTGCTGGCTGAAGGCACATCTTTCTTTTATTCACTGCCCTTTGCCATGCTCCTTCTCATGCACATATAAACTGCCCAATCCTTTTTATTATTAAAAAAAACCCAAAAAAAAAAAAAAAACCCAAAAAAAACCAAACCTTCTGGCATTTCCAGGAGGGAATTCAGGCAGTAAACAAAGAAATAGTGTAGGGAAGAAGGGCTCAGGCAAATGCATCAAAGGGACACATGGGCCAGGAGAATGTGGAGAGCGACACAGATCAGTGAGTTACCACCTTTCTCTCTCATGAGATGGCAATTGGATATTTTTAACCCCCCAACAATAACCTTCTAAGAACAGAACAGAAAAGTTTTGTGGCTTGCTACAGGGAAAATATCATCACCTGCACAATCTTGCTGAGAGGAGGTCACTTGCTTTCTTGGAAAGATTACAGAAAAAGGAAGAAATAGTAGCAAGGGAGCTCTGTGGTACATGAGTACCTAGAAACCCACTGAGAAAACCTAATCCCCTATAACTGCTGTGCAGAAGCTGAAAGGCAGCCATTTAACCTTTGGACTGCCACTGCTACACAGCTACAAAAGCATCCATGTGGAACCTTTAAGTGGTGGAAGCTACAGCTGGGAGAGACCTCTCCTACTCCCATGAAGTCTGACCCACTCTGTCCCCAGCCAGAGGATTTATCAATTACAGATAACAAATACTTTACCAATACAAAAACTTTGCATATTTCTAAATCTGGAAATGTTACTCTTTCTCAGGCAGACAGTTCCTCATCTGAGCAGGCAGTACAAATGTATTTTTCTGCTGTAGAGACACTCACTGCTCCTGGCATGGGTTCATATTACTGACGTAGCTTTTTTTTCACAGCAGAGACACGTTCTAGGAAGGCTGGGATATAATTTTACAGAGATAGGCTTGGGTGAATCCTGCCTTAGGGATGGTGTTATCTAATGGTAAATATACTGTACATGTTACAGGGAAGGTGAAATGTTACTTTCCTTAATCTAAAAAACATGTCTATGACAGAAGAGAGCTTTTAATGTTAAAATCAGAGAGATAAGACTTACAGGAATGACAGCCACAAAGGCTCTGAAAAGGCTTCCAGCACAGTCAGGCAAATATAAGCACAGTCCCCTCATCATGACCAAGACTATTTCCTGCCAAAAATGGGTCTCTGGAGGAGCAAATCTGTGTGAAGGTGACATGGCAGAACCTGTCTCAGATGGGTCACGTATGGTTACTGTCCCTTTCAGCAAGAATCATAGAATCAGGAAATATCCTGAGTTGGAAGGGGACCTCAAGATTCATCTAAGTCCAACTCCCAGCCCTGCACAGGACACCCCAAGGATCACACCCTGTGCCTGAGAGCATTGTCCAAACACTCCTTGAGCTCTGTCAGCCTTGGTGCTGTGATCAGATCCCTGAGCACCCTGAAGCAGTTACTGTCCCCCTTCTGGGGGAAGAACCTTCTCCTAACATACAACCTAAATTACAGTAAACCATAAACATTTTCAAACACTTTTCTTCACCAGGATGTGCATTCCCCAGTGGGGGCCTCAATATTTTGTGAGTGCTCCTCAGTCCTGTGCTACTTCTGTTCCTGCCTGGTGTAAAGCAGCTGAGCCTGGCCAGCTGCCATCCCATCCTCCCACTCTCTTTTGTATGCCAACAATATCCTGAGCCATTTGTCATTAAAAAAAAAAAAAAAAAAAAAAAAATTTCTTCTACCTTCCATAGAGCCTCACTGCCTCTGGCCCATTGTTTAGTACCATGTCCATGTCTGTTCCTCACTGGATATTCCCAAGTTCACACTGAGCAAGGCTCAGACTCACTCAGACCTTGCACAGCTCTGTGGGGAGTGCAGAGAGGAGAAACCACAACAGTCCAGGGAGTGCTGATGGATCAGAGCCTGGGGGAAGCTGATAAAAGAGCAGTCTGCCTTGCACACCAAACTGCTCGGGCAGCCTGCACGAGAATTCTGCACCCAGAGAAACGGTCACCCAAGTTCTCCCATGTTTTGAGACAACTTGGGAAAATGTAAAAATAGAGAAGGTGTAGGAGGAAAGATATAGTGAAATACAAAAGCTTTTTTGCCTCCTAAAATGAAGGTGAAAAACATCAAAAAATTTATTGGGAAATTGCTGAACAACTGTGGCATCTGATAAATCAGAGATGTGCTCCTGGATGTGTACAGCAGTCACATGCACTCACATTCCCAATACTATGAGGAGTTTTCCCACTCTTGAGCACTGCAAGTCCTCAATAAAAATAGCTTGAGAGCTCTGCAGAATACAGGTGGGCTTAAAATATGCTTTAAATTGAACACTTACCTATATTCCTTGCTGAATCAGAATGAAAATCCTGTGTGTTGGCACAGTCTCAGCTTTACAGACGCAAGAATTATACCAAGGAGAGTGAAGTGAGTCTGTAATTTCCAGCAAAATAACAGACTTACAAAGCTATCAAGGGCCACAAACAAGAAGGAAAGAAACAAGGCCAAGATTTTTATCTGTCCTTGAATCATGGCAGAGCGCAAAGGAAGCCACAGAGGAAAATCTTTCTTTTCCCCCCTTTCCTCCTCGCTTGGCTGAATGAGTGTGTGTCTGCAGCTCCATTCAAATCGGATTATCTCACTTTCAGCAATGAATTCGCCAAGGAAGCAGCTGCTTATCAGGAGGCTGCAAATGGGATGCCCCCCAGACCACCAGCTCCCAGAACCTGGGATGAGCAATTAGAAATACGTAGGGCTAAAGGAATGTTTGCTCTTCATCACAGAAGACAAGTATTGATAAGTTTTCACTATGACAGTTCCTTGCTGCTTTCTTTCTCACACTGCTTGCCCCAAGGTGAACTACATAATTGGAAAATTATGATAGAGTCACATTCCTATTATTCCATTAAAAACACGTGAGGTTTTCTATAAGTACCTCTGGTCAAACCTTTTACCACTTCTCTTTAACAAAGAAAGAAAATCATGGCTCTAATTCGAAATGTAAACTGACAATGCCATGATTGAGATTTTCAGTGTAGAGTGAAAAAATAACCACACAACCCAACCAACCAAACAAAAAATAAAAGGAAAAACTGATAAACTAGGGCATATTTAATTTAGGTGACTTTTTATATACCTCCACAGCAATGACTAACCATATCAAACCAAGGGTTCTTGAAGTGTTTTTGTCAACAGGATGGAATTGCATTTCCTTCTGCTGAAGAGCAGCACCAAGACTCCACAGCAGGACTCAGTCAGGTTTGAGCATGGGTAAAAAAATGTGTATATCTGCCCCCAACCACACAGATATATCCATTATCCAGTGTTTAACCTGTTACACATCTGACCCCTGGCCCATCCCTTACATATGCAGCCACTCTCTGCCAAACAGGCACTGCTCTAGAAAGTGCTGAGAGTTATTTACCTTCAAGTCCTTGGAAGTAAACATGCAGAAGCTTATTTAAATATTTAAGTAAATTAGATTGTCTTGTTTTTCAGAAAAATTACATAAACTACACAGAGTATTTTGGTGTGAATAGAAGCTAAAGAGACACAAAGAAAGTGCCTGAAACTTTCTTTAGCGCTTACCTTAAGCAATGCTACATCCCAAAAGTCAGGTCATTCCAAGGCTTTCAAGTATATTGGAAATTTTTGCATAAAACCAGGTTTCAAATGACACACTAAGGACTGATTTTGAAGTATAAAGCAGTCACAGAACACAGACTTGAACGGTAGCTCCTAGTGAGCATAGCTTGAAGTTGCTCATGAAAGTGGCCTTAAAGAATAACTTACTCCTGTTGTGAACAGGTCAAAAAGACAGTGAAGAAGTGTAGTGAGTTGGGGAGAAATGAACCTTAGAATTCCAGAAATGTCTTGTTCCTAGACCTGCAGTTCAGTGCCAGGGACAGGCTTTGTTCCAGAGAGTGCTGACACAGTAAGACATGACACGGGGACTGCTTAGGTGAAAGAACCTGTTGTGGAATGCAGGATGTTCTGGACCAGCAATGAACCCCTTTGCTCAGCCCAACACCTGGTATTCAGAGGATGGATTACATGACTTTCATGCTCCTAAAAGAGCTGTGTGAGTCCTTCTGTCCCAGGTGGACAAGATTAAGTAAGGATTAATAAAGCCTGGAGAGGAGCTCCCACTGCTGAAATCAAGCAGCCGCCATCTCCCTTTCCCCCAGAATGAGTCAGGATTCTTTTTTGTTCATTTGTTTCACACAGACACTGCAACACTGCTCAATACCACCAAGAAAAATAAGAAAGCGAGAAATAAGCAATGACAAAACAAACTTTGGATTTGCAACTTGAATACTGAAGGGAAACACGGGAAAAGCTGGATGGAACAGCAAGCTTCAAGTGTCAAGCATTGCTGTTTGCCTCCCTGCATAAGGGATGTCACCAAACCATCAAAGATGTTCAGTTACTTGCCCCAGCCTCATCCTTGCCAAGCTCATGGCTGGATACTGTCAGGTTTTTGTCCCCCACCAAGGAGAGCATCCTGCCTCAGCATCCATGGCTTTTAGGGGGGGCAGTTACCTTCCTGCCTTCTGGCAAGACTGAAGGGAAACCAAAAAAAGGACCAGACTGATTCCTGTTGCTGCTGTATGGCTCAGGAAGCATGAAGTATTTATCAGTTTGAGCAAGCCAATGACTTTGCCAGTCTCAATAGCAGTCAGATGAGTGCTGCCACCCCCAGCAGCACAGGGAGCTGCAGAGCTGCAGGAGGGTCACAGCTCCTGCTTCGTGGGACTGGGATAACTGTGCAAATAGGGCCCAGAAGAAATCAGAGCAACACTCTGCTGCGGTTTGCTGTCTTCAGACACACATGGCTGCCTTATTCCCAAATCACAGGGTTGATGAGGGGAGGCCAAAGGATCTGAAGGTGAATGGGGGACAGAGAGATTGATTTTACAAACTCCTGAACTGAACTCTGCATTCAACGTGAGCCCAGAGATAAGTAAAGTAGGCCTTAAAGCTGTAACACCCTATTGCTCCTCCCAGCCTTCAATTTCTCTTTCTCTTCTGCTCTGCAAGAGATTGATATGAATTACCCAATAATCACCACATCCCCTGGGCTTCAGCCTTCAACTGACAGAGAACACCTTATCTCTGTCCCGGGAGTCAATGCTCCTGGGTTGTCCTTTTTCTAGTTTTTCAACTGTTTGCTCTGAACTTTAGGAAGAGAATATCAGACTTCTAATCCTAGTATAAAATCTTCTCTCATTTCATAATACTCAGGGGGAAATGTAGTAATCAATAATCATATTCAATAAGCCTTGTGTGTGCATAAGATTCTGCATTTGATTTTATATGTCACTGAATTTTTTATGCCTCTGTTCTCAATCTGTTGAAAAGTTATAGTTCTCTCTTTTTCTGTTTTTTTTGTTTAGTTGGACCTCAGCCACTTCACACAAGGTCCCTAAAGCAGCCCCCAAGCCACAGTAGTGCCTAAAGATACATATAATGAGATATACATATATACATAGACAGGTACTTCAAAGTAGAGTTATGCTTAAATCTCTCGTATTTTGGGAGGAGAAGAGGAATATTATTAAATTCAGAGGCACTAAATAATCAGTAAACCATAAATATATACCCTAAATAAACCAGGCTCTATTAGCTGTACTCTACCATTCCCTTCGAAAGAACTGCCGCTCAGAACAACAAGAAAATGGCATTTCAGATTCCAACTCTTACTTGAGTTTAAAACAAGTCCTTAGCAGTAGAAAATGAAAGAAATTACTTTAATAGATAATGAGTTTCAAGGTGAGCACCTTACCCCTGGCACTTTTCAATTAAGAGTGCAGGACTTGCGTGCCTGGAGAATACTATTACTGACAGTGCTGTTCTAACGTATTTTTAGAGGATTGCCCTCAGGGCTCCAGTTTCTTCAATCCACATCCTCCTCTCTTCCTTCCGAGGTTCCTGCTGAGCTTCTGACAAACCATAATATTTCAACCCCTCTCATCTTTTCCACACACTTCCCAACTGAATCTGAACAAACATTTTTAAAATCTATTTTGTTGTTTTTCTCCCAGCTGAAGGCCCCGCATGTGAAGAGGCTGTTTGAACATCCTCAGGAAAGGTGGTGCTGGTGGATGGGTATTAGCAGAGTGGCCTGAAGAATTCTGTCAGTGCTGTCTGTGGGACTGCATACAGATTGTTCTGTTCAAGCCTCAGGTGTGCTCAGTGATGGAAAACCAGCAAAAATCTGTGTGTGAACAAACACCAGCCCCCCTCCTGTTTTACACCAAATACGAAGTCTGG
The DNA here is from genome assembly GCA_013400585.1 of Chloropsis cyanopogon. Classification (NCBI taxonomy): domain Eukaryota; kingdom Metazoa; phylum Chordata; class Aves; order Passeriformes; family Irenidae; genus Chloropsis; species Chloropsis cyanopogon. The sequence goes on from WEZZ01010281.1 coordinate 99,294, forward strand.
GATTGCTAAAAGGTGATTTTCGGGGAACTTTGGTCTTGCTGCTGCTTAAAACAACCAGCTTGAAGCCCAAACTGGATTTGGACCAACACAGGGCACAAGGTTATTAGTCCCTACCTGTTTCACACATTCAAAATAAAGCCACTGCAATGTTCAGAGGAGAAGAGTTCCTATTCACCATCCCATGTGGATTCACACTGCTTTTCATTCCTTTACCTTTTTTCACAGCAGATAAATACAAACAAAACCAAAGCTTCTCTAATTAAATTCAACATCTTGTCACAAGGATGAGAAGTTCCAGGTTGCAGACATTCCTGCACCCACTGACAGCTCTGCTATGATGATTATTATTAATAACTGCTTCAAGTACGCTTGAAGTAGCACACGAGCACTGAGCAGGCAGCCCAAAGACATTATTTATCTCTTGGCTCATGTTAGATTTATTGTATTAAGGGTTGTTTTGTAATTAATCTACAGCTCCTGAAAACTCTACCACCTTTCTAATGTGGGGAAAATGTGGCTCCTCTGAACTTGGTGTGAAAGTTATGAAGTCTGTAAGGGAGCCAGCGTTTACAAAGCACAGCAAAAAGTCCCCTCATCACCACATGCCTGCCACAATGGGGAGTTTACAAATCCCTGGAACTCTGTAAGAGGATGTAAGACCCAGTTTTTATAGCATATGTCCCCTGCCATTGTTGGAAGGAGCCAGTGATGTGCCCAGACAGATAAATCACTGGGATGAAATTAAGGAAAAATAGCACCTTTCCAGTTTCCATTAACACAGAACAGTGCTGCTTCACCAAAACCACCCCACCATGGGGGAGAAAAACCATTTCTCCAGATCTGATTGAAAAAAAGATGAAGACAAAAGCTCAAACTTGCTTCAAAGAAAGGGAGAGAAACCTTCAAAGAGGGGATTATCAGGACTGTGCTCTGATCCTCTCTTTTAATATAGGTGGACTGAGAGATTTATATCGGGGGGGCTACAGAATCTCAGAGCCCATCAGACACCTCAGCTCTTGGCCAGAATCCATCTGGATGGGCTGCTGCAGAGGGATGGTTTACTTTCACACCTTTCCCTCTGCATGTCAACAATTTGGGTTTCCTGAAATATCAGCTATATGAATGTCTGGAGTTTTAGGCAAAGTTCCTTAATTTTCCAGGCCACCACAGGAAAGAGAATCTCAAGATAAGGACAGTGGGAGTAAAGACATCCTATTTGCTGTGAGGAAGAAATGAAGGGAGGATCCAGCTGACTTTTAGCATGTGAGAGCATCATTTTCCATTATTCTAGCTCCTCCCTCTCATAATCTAGAGCCTACTTAGTTATAGACACACTTAGTTATACACGCACCTAAGGCTCAATGTGCAACAGATGCAAAAAAGTCCTTTAAGATGACCAAGATCACTAATGTCTTCTCAGGTATCATAAGTTTACAGGTCAGTATCTAGGAAGATAATCATTGTATTTATGTGTGGCTTGTTAAAATATCCAGATAAAAGCATATACAATTCCATAAGTTCATGTTTGGTTTTGCACACCCTAGTCTTTTACACAGATAATGCAAACTCAAGCAAGTCGACACCATGAACTACTAGATTATAAATATGATTTTTGTTTGTGAGACTGTAACTACAAAGTGATCTCTGCTACACTGGATTGTTCAAAATCATTCCCAGGAAAGGCAGAGTTTCACGGATCATTATTTCTAATTCTTGTCTCTTTGAAAATGTAACAATTATAAGGAAATCCATTGAGACATTTTTGATACATACACCAGCTGAAAGCATTTTTCTCACATGATTAAGATAGCAGTAGCCCCCAGTCATGTCCAGAGGTAACCTGGTGACGCAGACAGGAGGGACACAGCCAAAAATGAGGGTCTCTAATAGCTCACTGAATGCACTGGAGCTGCACATCCCTGGTTTTTGCAAATCAGCTGCCTCAGAATTTCAAAGGGAGCTCGAAAGATTCAAATGACAAGTATGCTCCCATCTGGTGAAAAATTCTCTTTCAAAGGAGAGGAGAATCATGCTGTACTGACCAAAGTGCTTTTTTGCCAGTAAGACTTTGAAATAACAACACACAATTTTCTCCAGCTGAGAAGAAAACTGTTTGGGAAAAGCTTCCAGTCACAGATTTGAAAACCTCTGCAGGCCCGTTCAATGCAAAAACCCCAGAATTCATGAAAAACCTATCCATGTGACCCAAAAAAATCATACCCACCTTTTAGCAAAATCCATATGTAATAGAACTACCAGCTTGCATACAGTAACTAATAAACAGCAGGCTTCTCTTTTTTCAAATCCATCCAAATTCAGACCTTTTTCACAGAATAATAAAAAAATTATTTCCCCTAAGAATAAATTGAAGAAACATTTCTTTTTTTTTTCTCTTTTTTTTTTCTGCCTTGGCTCAACAAAAAATAGTTCACCTCAAACAAGTCAAGTTTGTTCAAGCATATGGAGACAAACTTTTATAACTTTTAAGCAAACTTATCAAGTCAAAGTGACAGGATGTGATAAATATTTTTTCATTATTTATTAAAAGCTGATGAAAAGGTATATCTGTAATATCTATATTTTATTCCAGATGACATCCGGTGTAGATAGTTTCCATCAATAAGGTTTTTTTTAATGTCAGAAACATTCATTACATGCTGACTCCTATAATCTGTTGGGAAATTACTCCAAGGCAAGCTAATTAATAGGAAAGCATACAGTGATAACATAATTGAAGCAGTGCATATGAAATAAATGGTGTGATCAACATCAATCCCTGTTCAATAACCTATTAATACATCATCTATACAAGCACTTAACCTCCAACTGGCATCATTCTGCAAGAGGGAGAACAAGACAAAATACTGGCAAAAGCATCCTAACTATTTTATTGACATGAACAGCAGTGATTCTTCTGTGGAACCAGAAATATAAGTTCAGTGTTGGTGAACCAGAGAGGTCAGAGATGTAAAAAAACTTGGTTCCACCAAGTTTTATTTCTCTTGCAGAAAGATCAGAAACTTCTGATTTTAACTGAGAAGCTCAACTCATTAGTTAAGCTTGGAGATGCCTTACCTGCCTCTCCAACAAGAAATGAACAAACAGATTTAGGATAAAATACAATACCTCATTACACATAGCATGCTTTATCTATTAATTTTAGCCCGAAATATATGAGCAGGAAATGCTAACAATTTTTAATTTTAAGGGCAGGAAGAACTGTGGCAACCACCTCATCAGATGTGCTTGAGAGTATGTGGAATGCTCCCCAGCAAGCCCCATACCAAAAGGAATAAAATGTGGCTGAACTAAAAGCTCTCCTCTTAGAAAGCAAATTCTTATTTAAAGACTGTGAGTAGTGATCAACAAATCACTTTCCTCAATAAATTACTGTAGCAGTTAATTAAAATGTGCCCCTTATGTTCAGTTTTCTTCGGCATCCAGCACGTAGGGAGCAGACTTTGTTTTGTCTTGCGTTACATCCAGGCAAAGTTTGTAAGGTCTGGCAGTAATTTTTCTCTACAAAAATGGATAGAAACTGGAGGCACCTTTCTGGTACACTGCCTGATGCTTCTACACCATAAAAAAAAAGGCACAAACATTGCTTCTACTCTCTGCTAGTGGCTGGTGCCTGGAATACGTCACAACTTGTGCCAGCACCTCTTCAATCACAACCACCACCTGCCCTGGCTAGGGTGCTCTAGCCCAGGAGTCCCAACACGTGCTGCCATCACACCTTCATTCTGTGATGCAGGGAGATCTTTCTGTAATAAATACAAAAGCTGTCTAATTTTCTTCAGTTTTCCTTCCACACTGCATATGCACTTGATGAAAGATGCCTTGTTACTGTCTCCTTGCTACTCTCAACAGACTGAACTTTGTAAACTCTCCCAAAAGAATAAAAATTTCAAAAGATCTATGGGAAGCAGGACAAAAGAATCTTTTTGGTTTCCAACAGCGCAGCTTCTCCTATGGACTCCTTTCTCCTCCTCCCTGCCCCCAAGTTATGCAGACTCCCTCTCCCACTGCACGAAGGGGAGAAGTGGACTCTGCCCTTTCCAGCTGTGTGCAGGGCAGGAGGAATTGGTACTGCAGGAATGCCCCAGCCCACGTGTGGAGCCTTCCCTGAGCAGGGCAGGGCAGGGCTGGGCAGCTCATCCCTGTCCTGCTCTCCCGGCTCTTCTCCCTGCCCCAGCTGAGGCAGGCAAGGCAGCCCAGTGCCCTGGGCAACTCCAGGCTTGGCTGTACCTAAAACCTGCCCTGAAGCAATCCTCACACAGATCCTCTGATGTCAATGAACCAGAGCTGTGTGTGTTGGGGTGAATCACATTAGAGCTATTTAGTGCAGGGAATTTCTATATTTATAACATAACAGTGGCAACTTAAGTGCTCCAAGGTCCCTGGACTCACACATCTATCTTATGGAATTACTTGTCATCGAGGTGTCAAAGCCAGGAGCATCAGCATGACAGTTTGTTAAAATGGGCAAGCTAAAAGATTCTGCTAAGTTAACACTTGAATGACTTATGAACCACTCATTTTAATATTTGATTTAAGTTTTAGGGAGTTGATTGCGTGTGGAAGTGCAGGGCCTGACAATAAACAAAGGAGTCATTCATAGGGCAAAAGCCTTTTGCTGCAAACCAAACTTGCAGAATCATGGCAGGCTGTCTCTTGCTCTGAACCTGTTTCTCCTACAGCTGGTTTGAACACACACTGGACCTGGGCATCTCCTACACAGGAACAGCTGGAATCTGTGACAGCTCTGCCGTCCAGACGTGCTTTTGGTTTTCACCATCATGTTTGCAGATGTTCATCAGCTACAACAAAAAAGGAGGTTCATCCACTACTCTCAGCCTTCACCTTCTTGCCACCATGTCTCTGAGAGCTGTTGCTGAGCTGGGGAGACCTCACTTTTCCTGGCAGAGCTGTTTGGAAGAGCCCTTCTTGTTTCAATCAGAAGAAATGGCTGGGTTAGCCAAATGGAACAGGTCTGACAAGCACGTGGGGCTGGGAGAGGGTGGCTGAGATATCTCACACCATGCAGGACACACTGTGGGTGGGTGGTTTTACCAATGCTTGGGCCCTTCTTTCCCATCTTTCCCAGCAAGCAGCCTCTAAAACACAGATGTGCCTTACTCAGGCAAGAATTAAGTGAAACTCTCCACACAGCTCTTCTCAACAACACAGACTCCCTGAGATTCCAAAAGAGTTTATAAAATTCCAGAGGAGTTAGGAATACCAAAAGGCATTTTAAGAGGCAGAACCCAGAATGACTCACATTATAAGAAAAGGGATGCAGCAGCAATCTCTCCCCTGTCATTTATGTCCTTGCAGTCAGGCTTGATCCAGCTCAGCTTTCAGATGGGTGATGATTACCACTTGCCTGTGGGTTCCCATGGAGAACTCATCCCTTTTCCATTTCTTCCCAAACTAGCTTTGCTCTCCTCTCCTCTCTCCATGACCTCAGTCTCTGCCAGGCTGCTGGGTGAGTGCTCCTGACCTACCCTGTACTCCCCAGGCTCCTCCCCTCAGCCACCCAAAGCTGTTCCTTGTGGAAGAACAATCTCATCCTTTCTGAGACCCCAGTGAGCCAAACGTGCAGAAGCTGCAGAAGGAAGACAGGGAAATATTTTCTCTGCTGCCTGGTCACCTCCTTTCCAAAGGGATGTAACTCAGTGCAATTACAGTTCAGGAAAGTCAAAAAGTCACTACCCATCCTATGTGCAAGAGACACAAACCACATCCAAGTTCTTAATATCCCCAGTGAGCAATTCTAGGCACTTGTGCATTGGTTTATTGCAGCATGGACAGGAACTAAAGTCTATTTAGGAAGCTCCTATTAGAAACATGGTATTTTCATCTAAAGGCCTCAGGCTCTGTTATGAATTTTTAAATACATTAACAAATAAGATGATCTTTGCTATTTAGAGAGAAGCAGAGGAAACAGGGATCAGAACAGGGTGTAGGTAAGAACACAACTAAAGACAGAACAAGCAAAATTACAGTACAAAAAAGCTGGGACAAGGAAGGATACGGAGATACAGAGAGAATGCTATTTTCTTGAACTTCCAGGTCTTAAAAATGCCTAAAAATAAAAACTCCATGAGTCAAAAATATTATAAACTTCTTGAAGTACTTACCTCTCCTTACTCCTGCCTTTCATAATTTAAAGCACACTGTATATGAAAATCTGTCATCACAAATTTCATTTTATGGTACAACACAATGAATCAAGATTAAATATTTCAAAATAAAAAAGGAAGAAATCATTGAAATGAGAAAGCTGTAATTAGGTCAGTTAACATTCCAAATAATTGGTTTGAAAAATTCTTTGAAAGTAGCCAGCTCGTGACAGTTGGGATTTCTTTTTAACACAACAGGATTTTTCTAATAAAAAACTACTCTTTGTTGTTGTTGTTGTTTTTGACTGCTTGACTTCAAGTAAAGCTCATTTTAAGCAGATTATATTGCAATTAGATCTAACAACTTTTGGAAAGCATGGATAGAGACCTACACCACTGAACTCTGAGGGAGAGAGATTTGCCTTAGACCAGTGAATTAATATGCTTCAATGAGTCCATTCCTGTTTGTGAGGAAGTGGCTGATATTTCCTGCAATCAGACCCTGCATGACCTTTAGTAAGTAAAATGCAGGTAAAAGATTTGCTGTAGCAGTGTAGATCTCTAAGCAACATTTTTCACTGTCACGATGCAAATTCAGTGTCAGGCCAAAGGTTCCAGGATGGATTCAGTTATGGGACTCCTGTTTGATCATTTGGCTGTGGGTCCTCCACTTGAGCAGCACATCAGGATGTCTGAGATCCAACAGTGCCTGCATGTACAACCAAAAATCTGCAGGCAAGCTGGCCAACAGCACAGCACCATTTTCCATTGGCTGCACATTCCTGGTTGGGATCTTCCTGGAGCTGATAAAGCACGGGCCAGACTATTTTTTTGTTTCCCTAAAAATGTATTTCACCCCAAACACACTGTGTATAGCATAAGATGACAACATCCTTGAAGATACTGCTTTGCACAGAAGAATTTGTGACTCATCAGGAAGAAAGGTGAGCTCTGCTGAATGGATAATGCCAATTTTGACAGGAAATCTATGTTTCCTCTAAGAGGCAGAGTATCAAATTAGCAAAGACAGCACAGTTCCAGAAAACTGCAGCTCAGCAGTTAACTTATGCAAGTGGCGAATTTGGCATAAGTGACCTGAAAATTCCACCTCCAGAGAAACCCTCACATCTGTAATAAAACCAGGGTGATTGGCATGCCTGGCTCTCCCTGACTGCTCATCCCTGGTGTGGGCTGTGCAGGGGCAGATCCACCTGGCTGTGTGGGACCTGCTCTGGATGTGGAGTCAGATGGGGTGGCACATCAAAAGAAGCTGTTGCAAATGCCCATGGCACCTCTTGACCTCTATTTTTAAATGCCAGCAATCGGCAAGGATGGCGGTGCTGTGGCTTTGCATCCACCTTCACAATACAGCTGGAAAACCACAAATGATGAGGAATTTCAACAGATCCTTCTGTCTGTGTAAGCACTACAGAGGAAGGGCACTGGCAGCTCAGGGCTGGTATCCAGCCAGCAGGTACAGATCCCACAGATGGTTTCAGGAGTTCTGCAGCTACCAAAGTGACAGCCTCTCCCTTCCAGCCTGCAGTCTCTGAACAGACTAACTTATCTTTTTTAAGTATTAATGAAGTGCTCTGCTCACCTAATGAAAGCAAGTTTCTGAGTGAGCTGGGGCCTTGGCAAGCCAATTAGTGCAAGACTTTGCAACTCCTACCAATGCTATTTAGTGCTGCTCTAGAAAGTGCTCACTGACTGAGAGCTTTCTGGTGAGCTGGCAGAAACCAAATTGCCAAAAATAATTTTCCCCTAAGGGCACAATCCACATTTTCTATTTTGAAAACAAGTGTTTCAGAACTGCCACTGATTCTTAATGCGTTGGGCTGTTATTAAAGAACCAGCCTCAGATTTCAGTTTGACATTCCTTGTTTAGAAATAATTTGCCTTGAAACGCACAAAAGTGTATTATTTAAGTGAATAACAATGCAACACAACACAAGTATATACATACAGTATATATCAACCTCAAGATATTTTAAAACTCTGAAGCAGCAAGATACAAGGGACAATTATAAGAATTGCAGGATTTTTAGGAATCCAGAAAGAGGAGAAATAAGAAAAGAAAATAAAATAATTAAGTTTCAGGACAGCTCACAGAAGGTGTGATTGATTTCATGCAGTAGAAGTGGTCCCTGTTCTCAGCCATTAACATGAATAAATAAGCACAGACCAGGGAAACAAACCCAAGGGACCTTCAAGGGGCATGCTTAGGGAACAATGACCCATCACAATGCCTCCCAGCCTCTAAATCCTGCTGGCATGCCATACTCCAATGCCCTGAAGCTTTCCTGCCAGTTAAGTCAGAGATTTGTGTGCTCCTCCTCCATGCAGTTCATCCTCAGCTCTCCATTTCCCAAAGGAAGGTCTCATGGCTGCTCTAGCTGGGATTGACCTGGGCTCTGATTCCACCTGGGGTGATGGGATCTCTGAAGAAGACTTTTCACACAGTAGCTCTCCCCTGCTACAATAACTCCCAAGCTCTAATTTTCCTGATGCCACGGCTGCTCAAGAGCAGTGAGTTGTGATGTTTGGAGGCTGAGGAAGGAAATGATCAGTCAATCCAGCAGGCTCCAGACTCCCACCTGGGATGTACGAGCACTTCAGAGCATTTAGGAGGCTGCAAAAGTTGCTCAGTTTGTGCCCAAGCAAACCTGAATGTGGCACTGATCAGTAATTTACAGGCCCAGCCCTACCCTACTGGCACTGTGAAGGTGTTTCTGTTTCTCAAACACATCTCCAAGTATTTGTGACCCACACTATGGTATAATTATGACTGGAAGGCAATTAAGACACCAGCTAACCCCAGCACCCCTGAAAGCTTAGTGATTAAATACACAGTATGTTCTTACTTCCTTGTACTTCATGTGTTTTGTGCAGCTCAGGACAAAAAGAACAAAACCCTAACAAACTTTGGCTTATGTTTTCCAGGTAACAAACACCTGCCTGAACTTCAGTGTACATAGTTTAGAAAAAAAAACAGTCATTACATTGTATTTATTTATGGAGGATTTTCCTAGGTGCCAGAGAATGCCCTCTCCTTCCTCTGAGTTTTTCACTGTGTAACTCTTTGAATAATCATTTATGCACTGGGGGTATTGAATTATTAAGCTCTGACAAAAATAAGGTTTCATAGAAAAAAATCAAATTAGAACCACCTCTTTTTAATGAGCCATGTCTGTGGATGTTTCTCAGAGTTTTGCACAGAGAAAGAACTGAGCTCTTGAGTGAGGTGAGAAGCAACCAGAAGTGTCAGCAAAAAGAACATGCTTACTCCTTGCTGCCACTTCAGTCTGAATCTGTGCTAAAAAATCATGTATTTCTCAGTATTATCAGTTATCAAAAGAAACCATGCAGATCATCAGTTAATGCTATGGGATTGCTGACAGTATCTCACTATTCCAACATGGGAAAGGTCTCCCAATTCCAAAATGCTTATATACCCAAGCACCTGGAAATGTTTAAGAATAATGAAACCTTAAGAGATTTCCTGGCTTTAGAACGTCATCTACAAGTGAGATATTGAATCACCATCGATACTAAGAAGAAGAAGCATCAATCCAAGCAATGCCCTATTCACCAATCAGGTGATGGATTCATCCTTTTCACTTATCCTCTCTTGCAGACTTCCTTGACATCATATTCAGTCTTACATGTATTTAAATAAAAGTCTACTCCCTTTGAATGTTATTGATGGACCATTTTGCCCAAAGGTCAGCATCCCCTCTGAGTGTACTGCGTGCCTATGGACAAAATACAGAGGTAGTATAAGAAACTGAAATAAAATAACCCAATTACAAACCCTGTGTCAGCTAACACTGAGCAGCCTACCCTTTGCTCTACTTTTCATTAACAGTTTGCACTCTGACATTTTAGACAAAAAAAAAAACAGAGTTGGAAAAGAATAAAAACAAACAGACATAAAAAAACAAACAACCCCCCCCCAAAAAAAAGCCAAAAAAAAAAAAAAAAAAACCAAAAAAAAAAAAAAAAAAAGAAAAAAAAACCAAAACCCACAAAACCACAAAACCAACACAAAAGCAAAACTTCCTAGAAAACCTCACTCGAAGTTGGTGCCTCATATAAACTCCATAATCTGGAACTAATTGGCCAAATCATCCTGCCAGAATGCCCTGTCCTGTGCGGAAACCTGGAAAAGGGACTTGCAGTTGATGCACACATCCAAGAACAGAGCAGAGTGAAGCTGCTCTGAGGTACAGAGGGAAGTTTTTCTAAAGATCAGAACAGAGCTGAGCTGGAAGCAGGGAGTGGGAGCAGTCACCCAGCCTGCCTGCCAGGCAATCAGAGCTGTCAATAAACCAATACCCTGCCTGACTCATCCCTCCCCATCCTCCCTCCCGCCGCCTGCTTTGCAGACACTTTGTATTCCTGAGCTGCCTCGCTGCTTGAGCTACTCAGGCACGGAGTTAACAAAACTCAAACATGAGTTCATGCAGCTCTGTCTCTGTGAAGGGAAGGAAGGAGGAAGCAGAATGCAGAACACACAGATAATGCTGTTGCCTTACCATGGGCCTTTCTCAAAGCTATTGATTTTCTGTCACAGCTTTTTACTGAAATCACAGCATGGCCTTCTGGCTGACTGAGATGCATTTTTGTGTACACATGCTCCCTGGTGTCTCTATATTATCACGTTATCCTCACTTGCCAATTCTCAGCATCCCTGTCACCACTAGAAGCTGACACACAGGTTTCCTTTATAAAAACATAAAGCTGCAATAAATTCCAGTCTAGCTTAAACTAAACCCATTGCTGCTGATTCTTAGTCGTAGTACCTTATTCCCAGCATCAAAATTCTCCCTCTCCTTGTTTGTCTCTCTTTCAGGGAAAATGCTGTTTACTGAGAAGCTGTGCTAAAGCTCTAATTAACACATGTTGCACTGAGCAAACAGGCCTGTTTTAAGCCTATTTTTAAATCATATTGCATTCAAGACATGCTCCCTCTCTTGTGTAAGCCCACACAGTCACTTAAGGCTTACTGGTTGCTTCAACTGCTGGCTGTTTCCCAAGTTTTCCCTCCCTTCTGTCTTATTCTCTGCCCATGGAGACAACTAAAGAGCTATTTCCACAATCAGGAGAGGCTCCTTGCTGAGTCAAAAGAATGAGCCCTAGTCAGAGGAGAATGTTCTCAGACACAGGTATGCAAGCGACATCATAATTACAGTCAGAATAGGTGGCCTGCAAATTGCCTGGCATTTGTAATTAACAGTGCTCTCTAATGAAGACCACTCTGTGTGCCATTACCACCTAATAATGCTTCATAGCTGTATGAACAAAGCTTTATTTCACTGAGAAAATGAGGATCAAATATTCGCAGAAGTAATCTACCCTAGAGTGCAAGATCCTCGAGTCAGGGATGAAATTGTGGGTTATTTAAATATCAATCAAAATGAATTTGTTCTTAAACACTACTTTACCACTGAGATACCAGCCAAGCTAATGGGAGCTGCATCATGGAAATCTTTTCTGGAATCTGGTGAGATGCATCTGCAGGTCCTGAGGGAACTGGCAGAGGATGTGGCTAAGCTACAATCCATCATATTTGAGAAGTCATGGCAGATCAGTTAAGTTCCCACTGACTAGAAAAGGGAAAATATAACCCCCACTTTTAAAAAGGGAAAAAAGGAAAATGTGGAGAACTACAGGTTGGTCAGTCACACCTTGGTGCCCAACAAAATCATGCTAAGGCACTTTGGGATGTAACTGGTGACTGCCACCATGGCTTCACCAAGGGCAAGTGGTACTGACAAATTGGATGGCAAACTGTGACAGAGTTAAAGTGTCAGTGGATAAGGGAAAAGCAAGTGATGGCATCTACCTGGGCTTGTGCAAACAATTTGACACTGAAGTCTTTGTGTCTAAACCAGAGAGACATTGCTGAGAAAAAAGGATTAAACCCAGAAGATTTGGCAAGCAGGGAATACTTTCACTCTAAGTCACCTTGCAGCTGGGACTGCCAGGAATATCAGTCTGGGGAAAAACCAGTATTTGCTAGGATGAACTAAGCCTGAGAGATCCTGTGTCCCCATGTCCCTCTGCCTCCTGGTGTTGTTGGTGAGGCAATGAAATAAATTGGTTCTTTGTATTGCAGCTGGGCCTTGGTGCTTGCCCTGGTTTCCTCTCGATGTCGATTCCCACACACATGGATTTGATGTGTGGATAAGGCGCTGGATGGTCACACTCAAAGAGCTGTGGACAATGACTCAAGTTCCAAGAGGAGAGCAGTGGTAAATCCATTCCTCAGGGACTGGCACTGGGACTGGCACTGATATCTTTGTTGGTGACACTGACAGTGGGGTCAGCCCGCCCTCAGCAGGTTTGCTGATGACCTGTGTGGTGTGGTGGACACACTGGAGGGGACCTGGATGGGCTTCAGAACTGGGTCTGTGTGAAAGTCATGAAGACTGCTTAGTCCTTGTCTTGGTTTTGAAAAGACAGGTATCTGCTAAGGAAGGCAGGAGCCTTCCTTGAAATGGAAAATGTAAAACCCCTCCCTCCAAAGTATTATAATTCTGAAATTAAGGAGCTCTCAGGCAAAAATATAGGAATAGGAATAACTGTTCTTTACTAGGAAAACAAAACAAAACAAAACAACAGCAACAACAACAACAAAAAAAAACCTAAGCCAACCCAAATGCAATAGTACAAAAGAAAAACTGACAGAATACAACCTGAAGGCTTGTGGGTCAGGGAGGTGGCAGCAGTCCTACTGAATGGTGGCTGCTCCTCCTGGAGTGACAGATGTGGTTCTGTTGGAGCAGGGATCCTGTAGAAGAGTGTAGTTTCCTCTGAAGGTCTGGTGGTGGTGTAGATGGGCCTGGTCTTCCTCTGGGAATCCAGTGGACAAGGCTGCTCCTCTGGGAATCCAGTGGAGAAGGCTGGTTTGGTGTCCCAAAAGCTCAGATTATATCCAGGATGGAATGCTTGGCTCCTCCCCCTGGGCAGAGCTTTTCTCAGTGGCCCATTAACAGAAGACATTTCCCAGAGTGGGGATTGGTTTGTGGGAGAGATAAGCAAACTGCTCAATTAACAGAAGATAAACTGCACCACCCTAAACAGATGGCAAATAGAATTCACCCTTATCTTACAATCCAGGACAGTCCTGAAGACAGAAAAGTTCTTCAGCAAGTTCCTCCTCTCCCTAACTCTGCTTGGACATGATCTGAAGCTTAACTAATTCTATGATCTATGGCAGAAAGGACAAGAGGCCCAGTTGCAGCAGCTAGGACACGTTTTATGCCAGAGTTTATAAGTCATTTTGCAGAAAGTGTAAAGCACTTTTAGATTCCGCTGGTGCCAGAGAATCACCATTAATGCCAGTTTTTAATTTATCTAGAATTGAAGAAATTCCAGTGTAAGGATGTTAGATATTTGCTCAGTTCCAATTCAAATGTTATTCTGATGAGGTCAGGGCCCAATTGCACGCCAGGACCTACAGAACAATGTTAAAAACTTCCCCCCATTTCTTAAGAAAGAATGGTAGCAGCGATTAGCATATACATCACACTTAGAGCCAAAGTACCCCTGGGCACTTTCCAAAGCCCACCTCTGCTCCAGGGTGGTTGTTCAGCAATCCTGGAGGCCAGCAGCACTACTGCATACTGTCCCTGCCCTCCTCCTCCTCCCCAGGCAGCACTGGCAGAGCCAGGCAGATCACACGGAGTGTTCAATTCCAGCATTCATGGGGCAAACACATCCAACAGGCTCTGAAAGCTCCTGGGGCTCCTTGGAGCTCCAAGCCTCCTGCAGGACTGACTTCCTGCCCCCTGTCCCTTTGGCAGTACCCAAATATCCCCACTGGAGCAACTCCAGTCAGCCAGGGCCGCAGAATGCCCTAGACATAATCAGCTTTGCGCCGCTCATTGTGAGAGAAGACAAAATATGACACAGATGGAGGAGAGAAAACCTGGCTTATCCATACTGATTTTGGTGGTTTTCTGACAATTCATGCCAATCCAAATCTTAGCCAAAACGGTTTTAAATAGTAGTACAAAGTTAAAAGGGAAATGCAGTGTCTGGCCATACCAAGGGTTTAGTTTTGTCAGGACAAAACCTCCGATAGCTGACTTAATAACTTGGCAAAAGCACTGTAAATAAAGGCAACACTGAATCTGCCAATTCCCAGCTTGCTGCGCTCCTCCACAACCAGCAAACCACAAAAGTAATTACAGACAGTTAAAATGCAAAGAGCAGGAGGCCATTTCCTAAAAGCCACAATTGCTGTGCCCCTAGAGGCTGGGTTTAACTCCACACCCTGAATTAATTTCCATTCATTTCCATCTGAAATTTGCTTGGCTTTCCCAAGATGTAAGTTGAGATGTTTCCAATTTATCTGAGACTTCATCATGAAGGAACTTGCAGTACACACTTCAGTGACATGTTTAAGTCCCTCATTCCCATGACATTTGGCAATAGTCAGCTTTCTATGAGGCAGGCTTCTAAACAGCCCAAAATAAAGACCTTGTTTTCAGCATCTTAATTTAGAGTTTTCAGTATCAGTGAGTATTGCTTTGTTACAAAAAATGAGCTATTTATTTGCAGGGACATGTTGATAATCCTACATATCTGTTGGCTGCAGGGCCTAAAGATGCTCCTATGAACATCTAATCTTGTTTGCTGTATAAAATGATATGAATTTCACCACAAGTGCTTGCATTCCGCAGAAAATTTCTTGTTTTTTGAATAGAAACACACATACACATTCAGTATGGAAACAAGCTTGAATCCAGCTACACAAATGTTGTAAGAGAACAGAGGGAAACAAGTGAAAAGTTACAGCCCTTTCACATTGCCCATGCAGTGCAAGAAGTGTTGAGCTCATGGGAATGCTCTTGCTCTCAGAAGAGAACAAGTGTTGAAAATAATCCAAAAATTATAAAAGAAATTGTCCCTGTGCTACTCAACACCCTGAAAGCTGCTCACAGAAAGGTGTTTACACCATTTACTTTAGACATTGTCAGTTTGATACCTCCATGTACAGTAACTGAAAAGAGAGGCAGGTTCCTAAAATGGATTCTCTGTATCACCCTCCAGAAGTCTCATTTTCCTTCAGGGTGCCCAGGTTCTTAAGAACTATTCTAACACCCTTTATTGTTTCATTTTCTGGCTCTTGGGCAGAATATGTGTTGTCCTTTCACAGTGGGTAATTTATTCAGAGGCATTTTCCAAGTCAGAGGAGCTACTCCCAGCCCCAGCTGAGCTTCTTGGTAAATTTGCCCTGTGCAGAACAGCAAACACAGAGAGGACAAAGCAGAGGAGGGTTCAGCTGCACAAGTAAAGCATGCTCTGGGGCTACACAAACTCCTCAGCCTCCCTAGAACAAAAGGAGTTTAAATTCGGGGTGGAGGGGGAGGGAGTCTTTTATAAATCTGGAAACAGATGGTTCCTGTGTGTACTGTACTTTCATCTACATTTTTCCCAAGGCCACAGAGGAGCAGAGACTGATGCTGATTTGGACAAGTCCAGACCATTTCTGCCACTTGTTAACAGGAGCAGTGCTGAACAGGGAGCAACCACAGCTGTGCTGTTTCCACCTGCACCCAGGAATGCCCACAGGACACACCAACTGCAGATCCTTATGGATTGTCTGCAGAAATAACCAGGCTGTTCTCAGCAACCACTGGGAATCCCACTGCCAGAGCTACAGACCCTCATACCCACCCTGCTTGGGGCCAGACAACACCACAGATCACAGCCAAGGCCAGCAATGCTTTGGTACCTTCCCATTCCCCACTTCAGTACACAAAGCAACCAAAGTTTCTGTAAGATCTGTTCTTTCCAGACATTCTCAAGACACAAACAACAATCAAAAATTTCCCATTGCAGTTTAAGTCCTCCTGGTTAAATCCTGCTAGAGTATATCTGTACACTTCACTAAAAAGCCCCACTAAAGCAGAGTAATTTATGTCAAAGGAGCATATGACACTGTTTCTTTCTTCCCTTTATGCATCCTTACCACAGACATACCAAGCACCTGTTTGAGAAGCTCGTGCTTTGCAGAACAGTTACAAAGGGCATTACTAAAAAGCCAGCAGTTTTCATTATTCACAAAAGCCTATATAAGTTACCAGGCCAGTACTTCAGTCATTCAGTGTTATTTTCTGCCAGGAATATACAAGTTAATGTGACCTTTTACAACATCTACCCTTAAGATGCCTCCAAGCTACGATGGGATGACAAAATCTGAAATCTGCTGAGGCAGGTAAACATTTCCTATTAGAATGACCTGAAAAAGACAGGCTGTGCCCATGTATTCCCTAGAAATTCTGATTCAGGGGGTTTCGGGGGGTGTTTTTCCTGCTCTGCTGATTTGCAGACCCTTAAGTATTTCCCTTTGGATGCCCCAATGTCAGTATAATAATAATAATATTCTTGCCTTTCCTAATTACCTTTCTCAGGTCTCTTAGCAGCAGCTAATAGACCAACAGGGATCCATAGAGAATAATCTGAAAATGATGAGTTAATAACTCCATGAGGACAGGCCCTTAAGTGATTGTCCTTCAAAGAAGGACACACTTTAATAACAGTGTATATATTATATAGAAGTTTCCTGTTCTTCTATCTTGTATAACAGAAATAACAACTGCAACCTCTGCAATCTTTTGACACTACATTTGTTTAAACTGTCACAAAACCTGCCCAGAGCACACTGGGGCAGCCAGGGTCAGCAGAATGGTGAATCCCAGGCTCAGGAATTACACCCAGCTACAGTATGCAAAACAGACTTGATGGTAATGCTTATTTTAATGTGGCTCCCTCCGTGAGGAGGGTTACAAAATGCTCCATGCAGAGCCAATCATTCACAGTTCAAGCAAGCAGGGATGGCGCTGAGGGAAACCTCATTTCAAAAGGAAAGTAATATAGATTTTAGCACTGGAAGTTTTAATGGTAATGCACACTAGAGAGAACTAGCACTTAGAAAAATGCACTGATGATACTGTCTTTTCAATAGAGACATCAGAGCAATGATTTCTATGGAGCTTTTGATCCTGGACTCTGAAGGTGAAATTTCCTGTTCAGGAGCTGATGCATAAGTTTTTATGAGGCTCTCATTAACCTTAGCTTGGAACTTTCAGTGGCACACACACTTCTGCTAGACACTGTGTAGAGGTAAATTTGAGGAACATGACGTCTATTAGAAAACAACAAACTTCCAAACCAACAATTTCACTCAGGAGTTTTTTATCTGAACTCCCCTTAGATGACTCACAACTATTCTCAAGCCCCAAGGAACATTCACCTGGAATGTGATGTGGAAGATGCTGCAGACATACAACTCTGGTTTGAAATATCAAACCAAGGCAATAAATTTGGTCAACAGGCAAAATCCAGGGCAGCTTTCTCTACAGCACTGGGACACTGACCTGTGAGAAAGAAGAGGGGGGAAAAAATTCAAGACCACTTCTTAAGATTGTGCAGAGAAACAGATTCTCAGGTGTTAATCCTCAGCAGCAGGTGCCCAATTCACAAGGCAACAGCCTGGTTATAACTTTCCCACTTCAGCAAGCAGGGAAAAGAGTATCAGTCCTTTTAAGTCTTAGTCCTGCTTGTGAAAGATGAAATCTTTAAGAAACCTGGTCATTGTTGACCAAACAAATACTCCATGTAATTTTGGCTATAAGCTGCAGCTGAAATGTGTGTTTAAGTTATACACAGAACAAATTCAAATGCCATCCATGCTCCAAAGGGTGCTTGAGAAGGTATTTAATGATTTCTGTGGACAATTTGCAAAGTGAAAACATCCAAACCTGTTTCAAAAGTTCTTTGCCTCAGGCACCAGCTCTATCTCTACATTAAGTTTTCATACACAGAGGTAGAGAGCAGATGGCCCCTGCAAGCAGACAGTTTTCAACAGGGGTGTTTCAGTCTCTCAGCCGTGGGTTTATCTGAGCCTGTGCCCTGTTAACAGAAACATCTTGAAACCCAAAGATCAGGATTGCTTAACCATTCACAGAAAAAATATGAAGAATAAATGCTGACATGATAGGAGTTCATTAAATGATGCTGTTAATTGGCAAGTCATCTGTCAGCCTGACACCAGGCTTCCAATGGCTTCTCTGGCTATTCAGACACCTGAAAAAGATCTGTTTTCAGAGTCCTTCTGTGAAAACCTGAGCCACATTTGCTCTAGGATGCACACCATGTTAGCTAAAATTAACATTTTTGTCTCTCAACTCTTTCAATTGTGTAAATTCTGACTTCCCAAGCATCATTTCTCTTGGCAAGTTTAACTTGGTATGATGTAGATGGAAATAGCACAGAATGTTTCCAGCTGCCTGGCTCTGAAGGAATAGAATAGATGTAATCTTGGAGGTGGGAAAGGAGAGAAAAAGAGCTGCTTTGTTGTAACACACTACTCCTTGTTCAAAAGGCTGTGTGACACCTCCAAGTTTTGACAACACAGCTGCATTTATGTCTACTTGTGATGAGAGTTCCCATCAGCCCAAACCTGGCATTATGCCTGACTGGCAATTCATTACTTACTGCAATGTAGGAGCACTTCTGAAATGATAGCAGCTCCTCCTTGCTGTTCTCTCTCCCCTCCACCCTGAGCACGCCAAGGAGCTGATGTGCCCAACTGGAGATGCCACCACTGGGCTCTGGGGCTGTGCTCCCCAGCTAGTGCAAAGGAACAGCCTGTTTATTCTAAACAGGGCCTGGGAGAGATGCTCCAAATCAGCATCTGCCTCCCCATCCACTATAAACACAGCCAAGATATGTAAAATGAGTAATGAAGGGGAAAAACATAAAGCAGGGCTCTGTTCAAGAATTAATGTGCTCATTTTAACTCAACAAGCTCAATCTTCCCTGTTTACAGCCTGAATTATCTCCTTTAACATTGAAACAATAGAGGGAGAGCACTTGCGCTGCTTTCCTCATGGTAAGCAGGCAGGTGCATGCTGCTTGTTGGAGGAAAAAAATGAGCCTCCTAATAGGATAATATAGTTTGGATTATATTAGTTACAGAAAAATTGAGATGAGAAAGCTGCAAGGGCATAATCATCATGAAACATGGGGCTGATTACTGTGAAGTGCTGAGCTCCAGACAAAGTCATTGGGTGTTACATGTGCATTAGAATATGATCACTACTGCCTTTCCACAAATTATGGGCAAAAGGTAGATTTTCATACAGCTACACATCCAAGTTTCCCTCACTAAGTACTTTTATATATAAATTTTTAAAATATGCAGCTCATAATAGTACCCATTTAAACCTCTGTGAGTGCACAGAACAACAGCACAATTGTTTATAATCCATATACAGAATGCAGAAATTGTATAGCACTCAATGAACATGCACTGCTGCACATTCATGCAGAGGAGCAATAGCACAGAGACATTTCTTGAATGAAGATCAATCCTCTTGACCAGTCTAATGGAAAGAAAACTAGGGCTAATGAGAAGATCAATCAAAGAAAATTCAAAGGCTTCCAGATATTACTCCAAATAGAGATCAGAGAAAAAGTGCTTTCACGTCACTGGGATTTTCCAGTGAGTCTGAGGGACCTGAACACTCCACAGGTGGGCAGAGAAAGCATCACACAGCACCAGCTGCACCTACCAGTGGGCTGGGCAGCCTGAACTGTTGTCCTGTAGTGAAAATAAAGGTACTGCAGGAAAGGAACAAGATAAAAGCTTGGCGGTCAAGAGCGTTCTTGAAAAACTTTTGCACCTGTGCCAAGGGAACATCTCTGGTGGTATCATTCCAGACAGGAGCTCAGAGCAAACAAGGAGAAGGGCAAAAGGAAGAGACTCTGGCAGAAAGTCCATCAGTGATACTTTAAGTGACTTGAACTGTGAGCCAAGAAATTAATAAATTATGACATCAAAGTCTGCCCTCATATAAGTGACAGGGTGCTAATTTAATATTAATTTTTATGTTAGAGGAACTCATTACCTACAGAAATGTTTATGTGCTCTCTAGAAATAGAAAATCACTTTTTTCTTCTTAAATTACTGTAATTGGCATTCCTATTGACAGGGAGAAATACAGAACCACACAAAACTGTCCAAACCACAACATAACACTTCAATGTGCCCATCAGCTAATGCTAATCTATAATTGAACACCGTGTAGGTACTCAGGAAAATCCATTAATCTATATAGATTGTTCCTTCAGGATGAGTGCTTCGGGTTACTTTACATAAGGAAAGGCATCCAAGGTCTAGGACACTGTTAAAAAACTCACAGATCTACAGAAATACTAAGCAGGCAGTTCAGGAGAGATATCTGGCAGCTAGAATGATCAATAACTTCAAAAAGAATACACTCACTGATGATGCCCACCACAGAAAATGCCTGCAAAGACATAAAAGGACTTAATTGACTTTGAAAATCAGTCAAAACTTGTCCAAAATTGTGATCCCAATGCTTAACCCTAGCCATTTCTTTCCTTTAAACAGATGGCCCTTCTGTTTGACTGAGAAACAAATGTTGCAAAGAAGGGAAATACATTAATGCTTTAACAGTTTTAATGCTATTTGTTAATTATCTCTATTACCAAATCAAAGGTGGGGGGTAATAAAATTGAGACAAACCCCATGAAAACTACAACTGAAATTAAAAAAAAAAAAGGAAGTCTTAGATCTCTCTCTCTAGAGAGGCATTACTCTAGAGGCATTACTTCCTCTAGTCAAAATGCTTTGCTGTAAAGGCCTGCAACTCCATCCACTTTTGAAACAAAACCCTAAGCACACCCTGATAATAAGCAAAATATCAGAATGAGTTCAGTACTGTGTTCAAATGACAAGCACAGGGGAACAGAACACCACTGACACCATTCAGGACAGACAGAAATGCTGTGCAACATAATAAGAGTCCTTATATTTATTGAAAACCACATTTCTTTGCAAAAATATGCTGTAAGCCAATTGTTCCTTTTCTCAAAGACTCTTAATTTCACAAGTATAAGTTTCCTCCAGTGGCCCCAGTTGTTCATATGGATTTTCACACATGCAGTTCTCTCCATACTCTGTGAGAAGTTGGAGATGAAAACTCTTTTGAAATATTTTCACTCTCAGAAGTAACTGACTGATGAGAGCATGAGGCTGGCAACGCAGAGGATGAAAAAAGCCTTGTTTGAGAGTCATGTTCCTGTGTGACAGCAACACAGCAGGGATTTTATTAATGGCAACTTGCAGGTTATAGCTGAGCACTGAGTGCTCCAGTGCATGCACACACATGGTAACTGAGAAGAGTTCCCTGCTCCATCAGCCAGTGCTGGCTCAGAATTGAGAGTTGCTTGCTGTGATGGATGGTTCAGGCTCATTGAGATAAGCGCATCAGGTGGCCAACTGCACCTGGAGATCATCTGAGCAGCTATCCCAGGTAAAACATCTCCTGTCATTAAAAAGAACAGGAGCCATAGAGCTTCTGCTGCTTCCCTTGGATAAAGACTTCAAGAAAGCTTAATGAAAGCAGTTTCCCTCTGTAGGCAAAGAGATGAGACCAGATCACTGCCTGGTTCAAGGATCTGCTGAGAATTTGGGAAATGAGGACAGCTTGTTTTCCTAATTATCAGAAGTAAGGCAAATTGGAAAGGTGTATGCCTTAACAGGGAACCATGTTTAGAATGCTTTGAGGACAGGCTCCATCAGAGCACTCAGAATTGGCATTCTGAGCTAAAGGAAACCCAAGTTATTAGACAGCTCTGAAAACAGAAACTGCTGTGCTGTACCCTAAAAAAATTAAAATATCACACTGTCTGCAGGACAAAGCTGAAGTGTATCAGCAGATCTCTTCCCTTCCTTACAACTCCTCTTCAGCATTTTAAGATTTTAAAAACTAGCTGCTTATCCCCAGCTTTATCCAAAGGAAACATGACATTTCATGGGACTTTTTAATATTCTGATATGTCTAACTAGCAGGAGATCTCCTTTTATAAGAGGAATGCTAGTGTGCATCTGCCCCTTGTTCCTCTTCTGCTCTGCAGTGTTTTCAGTAACAGGCTATATCTGAATTTGATTTCCTGCTTCCACTGGTTTCCTGGGTACCCAGAGAGCCAAAGCCACCACTGAAATCTTGGCAGAGGCCAAGCTTTAATTCACCAGTAATGCAGTCTGTTAGAATTACAGATAAACTGCTTAAGTGAAGTTTACATTTATGCCAGTTGTATAGGAGATCTTGTCATTGATTTATCCTTTGCCAAACAGTTTAGCACTCTGGAACAAAACACAGTCTTTCTGAAAGCTGCTCTCATTCCATTCAACAACACAGCACCTGTGAGTGAGAGCAAATGATACTTCTACAGGCATTCTTCCTTACCCTGAAGGGAAAGGAATACAGATTATCGCTACGGTACAGAGAACTTTTACTATTTACTTTTCTTTCATTTCTTGACTTCACAAAAGCATTAATTCATTGATTTTCTTTTTAAGTCAAAGCCATTGATGACAGGGGATTGCCCTTTATTGTACCATAAAGTGCTGCCTGCCACCCTCCAAAGGCATTGCTCCAAATTAAAACATGATTAGACTCTCTAGGGTGACCTTGTGAAAAAGCAGGGATGTGTTTACTTTCTCTGCCTTCCAAATCAACTTTGCTTATTTAGAAGTAAAGAAAAGATGGTTTTCCTAATTGCCAGCCCTGAAAACTCTTCGAGTTTTCTGAGACTCTGAGTCTGTGAAGTCTCAGTAACAGTAAAGACAAGGAAATACTTAATGATTCTCAATGAAGAGCACAGTTAACGATCCTGGGAGCTACCTGCAAGCAGACTCCAGCTCACTCATCCACAGCTGGGCTGAATCTGCAAGGCTGACAAATAAAAAAGCAAGAAATGTTTGGTTTTTTGGGTTTTTTTTTTGCAAAACGTTAAGTCATAATTTACAACACAGAGATCCTCCAGAGCTGCTCTTCAAGAAAGTGCCTTATCTACCCCTTAATTTCATAGAGCCAAAGGTTTT
Source organism: Chloropsis cyanopogon (assembly GCA_013400585.1). Taxonomy (NCBI): domain Eukaryota; kingdom Metazoa; phylum Chordata; class Aves; order Passeriformes; family Irenidae; genus Chloropsis; species Chloropsis cyanopogon. Next base: position 122,352 of record WEZZ01010281.1, read on the forward strand.
CTCTGCCTTTTTACTGAAAAGACACCCATTATAGGAGATATATGTTAGCATGGGCAGCAACTCAAGAACTCCCTGGGATGGGAGGATGATTGGTTTTATTTTAATTTATCCCATTATCCCAAACAGTTGGCTTCAGTCATGGCAGTGGAGTTAACTCCCTGTGCTTGAGGGAAATCTGAAATTCCCCTTGAGAGCAAAGGACTGACCTGCACTCCCAGCAGGCTCACCAAGGATTACCAGGAATCAGTGTTCATCCACCTGAGATACCAGAGCTACAGGAGCAGGGCACTGGGTCACCAGCTAATCCCCTACTGAGACAGGAGCAGAGGAGGCTGTCAAACCTGCTTTTCTGCCACTGAGGCTCAATGCTTTGAGTGTCACAAAACTGACCCTAGGAGAGCTTGGCTGAAGCTGCCAAGCTGGAAGCTCAGCATTGATTGGATTGCATTCCCAAGCCCTGTCAGCAATCACAAGCAGCACTTGCTGGAGAGCCTGCAGCACTTGACTCAGCACTCACTGGACAATGGTAGCAGCCACTGTCCAGAATAAAACATTCCCAAATTACAGCCATTTTCTATCTACACATCCAGAGTCACAGGACTATCTTTCCATTACCTCCTTGCAGCAGGACAACACAAGCTTCCCTTCATGGCTTAGAGGGAGACACTAGAAAAGTCTGCTGCTGAGTGGAAGTTAAAACTGTAGTAGCCATTAAGCTGGGGAAAAGATGTTAATTCCAGGAGATAAATATGGCAATGCTTATTCTGCCACCTTCTACACGAGACTCATTTAGGTGTTCCTGACAAGGTGCATGTTTCTTGCTCACACGCAAACTCTTCCACCTTCAAAAACAACCCCTGTCTGATCCCAAACTGGTGCTTGCCACACAGGGGCCTAAGGTGAATTTGGAGACTGGTCATCTTTAGTCCAGCCTTCTCAAGAGGGAACACATTCTACATTTCCTTGTGCTGCATAAGTGGAAAAACTTCTGACAAATCTACTCTTGTTTTTTGCAAGTGTCCAAAGTGGAATGTACCATATGGAGCAAAATAAGATATGCCAGCTCCATTTCCTCATTTTGGTCCTAGAACAAAGTTCACACAAACCTTCTTGTGTGTTTGTTTTAATGTAACTCACAATCTGAACGATTGTGGCAACCAGTATGAGCTAAATATAACACTACTGACTGCTTTCACATGGCATCCCTTTAAGCCCAGGTGCAAGTCAGAAGCAGATGTGGACATCCATCTTCTCTTTAGTTTCAGGCAAGCAGGCCTATCTGCCCAACTTTATTCCCCACCCCTGGGAGGCATTCCTGCTGCCTTGGGTTTACAATGCCAAAAGGTAACTTCTGTGAAGAGACTAACATCCCTGCAGATAAAGGACAGAAAGGAGTTCTCCTGGAGGGAACTTCAAAGCAGGACCTGCAACCAGCCCCTCAGAGTATCACTTCTGATGAAGCTCTTTTATCCCCACTGAGGAACCTGGGAGAGGAGAAAGGCTGGCTTCTTAAATTATGTCCCTTAAATCAAGCTGGTTCAGTATCTTCTTAAGGAACATTGTGGGGTTTGAAGCTTTTCCTGATTTTTTTTATACTTGAATTCAATCAAACCCAGTCTATTTGCATAAAAAGCCCATTTGAAAATAGCTAGATAGAAGTGCCAAATTGCCAGCCCAGGAGGCGAAGCATTTTTTATGAGCAGTATGGAGTTCTCGTGAGCAGAGGCAATGAGCAGAAGGGTACATTTTCAGAACCCTTCACAAAGCCTGGCACATAAAAACCACCAAAAGGTGGGAAGGATTCATTTCAACACTCTTTGATATGGTATAATCTTCACAAAATAAAGCTAAATAGCTTTAAATTATTATCAACTTGTACTGTCCTTTATTAGGAACTCGTAAAAAATATTTTTATTAATTTCCCATTGATTTTCAACTGGTAATTAGCTTTACAGAGACTACAAGATATGTAATGTGTAATGCAACTTCTAAGTATTTCCACCCTGAAATGTATCAGAAAAATGGGGAACTTAATGGCAGAAACTTCTTGTGACTCATGGTAGGTTTATGACTTGTCAGAATGAATAATAAATGCAGTAACTTAATGGGAAAATATAACAGCCATTGTGTACATGTCATTGCTCAAGTGCAGTTTGAGAGCTGAGAATATCCTTATCCAGCAAAAGCAATTAAATATATGCTTAGCTTTAAGTAATCCCACAGGATTCCACAATATCTAAAAAGTAAGCAACAAAACTGTTACTCCTCACTTTGAAGGAATATTTATAAAACAATGTCCTAACTGAGGCAAAAGAAGAATTTCATTGTGACTTTCTCACTGTGAAATTATTTGCCTCAACTCTGAACAATTAGTTTCAATGTATCTCTATGAAAGGGAACAAAAAATACCTTGTCTTTATTCTGGAACCCATTTGCTCACATGTTGAAAACACCAGAGTTTCTGGAAAGGGAAGCATGGATTACGAGAGACCTCTGAATGGCCACAGAATGAGCGGTGAAAGTATTTTGCAATTATCTTTCTAAAGTACATTCCTAATTCTGATTCTAAGTCACCTTAAAGTCCGCTCCCTGACCCCCTTGGCTTTTTCTCATCTCTCAGCCCTTTTCTATCTGGCTGTTTTGTTTGTCAGCACAAGATCCTGTTCAGCTGTGCTTTGCAACAGCCGCTGCCTTTTCCCACAGCCACGTGAAGCACCAAGCATCTCTTTTGCTTTGCTGGGAGAGAATTACTGGATGAAGTACTGGGGAGCTGGTGTGTGGATATCTTGTTTAAATAGTGGCTGAGGGAAGAGCCCCATGATGGATGAGGTGCTCGGTGGAGTAGCTTCCCTAATAACTCACTAAACCCTAGCAGCTCATGAATTTCTCTTTCCTCACAGGGCTCAGAAAGCCATGCAGGATTCTGTCTTTCAGTTGCTTGGAGAGTGAACCACCACAAGGGTGGAAAGCTCACCTTTCTGTCAGGTGTTTTCTGATGATAGAAGTGTAGAGATCACCCAGGACCACATAAAGGTTTCTGGTCTCCTCAGAGGAGGTGGTTACAGCCAGCATTTTGCCTGCACTGACCAGGCCATTCACACAGGGCTGAGGCTGGTGAGAGCATGAATCAAGAGCATTCTCCTGGCTGCTGCTTGGCCACAGCTGAGGCCAGGCCTGTGGCACAGTGTCCACTTGGACACCACAGTCAGGTGCTACCACACAGCTCAATCACAGCATGTTCTGAGCCCTTGCTGCTGTCCCCATCTGTCCAGGCCACCCAAAACTCCTCCTTGAACGCAAAGTCCACCTGCCTAATAACTTGCTTAAGATTTTGACTTCATAAGAATCACCCATACCGCAAACAAACAAACAAAAATATACAGGACAACCATCTTAAAGATCCTCACATGTGCCAGGCCTGTTGTTCCACTCCAACCACACACATCTTGAGGTCTTCCCCCCCTCTCCCTTTTATCATATTTTAAAATGTAGCAAATCTGTTAATTAGTGTCAAAGAAACAATGCAAACTAGCTGAAAGCAGCTTTTCTGCCACTGATCACTGACAAGCTAATAGGCCTGACATTTCCTTCAGCACACTGCTCCTTTGATTAATGCAGCTGCACAATTACTTTTTTTTTTTGAAAATTTGTGTAATACTCTCCCATGACAGGAATTGATTTACAAATATAAGACAAAGATGAGGAAGAGGTGGACTTTCAATATGGGGAAAAAAGTTATAATGAGGTCACAGTCAGAGACGTAGGGAGGTTGTTAAACTGAATCTTGGGCAGTTTATTACTGACTTAGGTAATAGCAAGGGTCTCTTAAAAGGCGGAAGGGGTCAGCAGAGAGGGGTCAGCAACACTTGCAATGGGCAACTGTTGCTAAAATTTCTTGGAGGAGAATTCTCTTATGTGAGACTGCCAACACTTTTTCAAAAGACTTGCACAAAAAAGAAAAAACAAACCAAAAAAAAAAAGACACCAAAAAAAAAAAAAACAAAAAAAAAAAACAAAAAAAACCCCAACTTTCTTCGGTATTTCCATGTAAATTATTAAAAATAAGCAGGTCTTTTTTGTTTATCTTGTTGCTTTTTGCCAAGTTAGGCTGCCTCCAGCTGTCTATCCCAAAGCTCAATGGCTGCTCCAGCATTTTTGAGCAAAACAGATTCTCTCGTCTTCAGGCTTACATATATGAAATGCAACAGTGACTTTACATTCAGTCTGAACTTATTATTTTGTAGTCTGACTGAATTTGCCATGTGAAACACTCAACCTGAGAGGTTCAGTCTGGACTTTTATTTTCAGCTTTTCCTTGGCAAAAAGCTACCACCCTCTGCCTGTAAACATGATCCTTTGTCCAAGATCATCAGTGGAGTTAGTGGACTGAAAAGTGCAACATTTGGCTGGTTGTGGTTTCCAAAGTTTTCTAGAAGGGTCCTGGTAAAACCAACACCCTCTGATGACTCTGCCTGGGGTTCCTGAGGAAAATATCATATGTGACCTTACAGCATGTTTGTGCCCATCTATCCTTCTGTTCTCACACCCTCCTTTCCTCCAGAACTTTCTGTTACCAAATTATAAATATAAACACATTCAAAAAAGGCAGCCACATAGAAGAGAGTTTTCTTGGCTGTAAATTTTTTATCTGATTTTTTTTTTTTTTT
>WEZZ01010281.1:127045-153095 GCA_013400585.1 Chloropsis cyanopogon
CTTCCCTACATACTAAAGACATGAAAGCTGTAAAATCCATCAACTCCTTAAGGCACAGAAAATCCAATCCCCACCAAGGACCAGCCACCGAAGCAGATTTGGGAAGACTGAAACCCTTCAGCAGACCCACTGTTGGCTGAGCTGCCTGAGAAAAGCTGTGCTGTGACCAAGGGGGGGATGACTGAGCAACATTCCACATCTACAGACAGGGATATTTCCTTGAGAGAGACAGACACAAATCTCTTTCCGCTACAGTTCCAAAAGTAAAACGTCTCAGGTCTCCCCAGCCCGCACCTGATGCCCTTGCCACCAGGCTCCAGCTGCTCCTTGCGACAGCATGTGACATTTTCCTCAGCTTCTGGAGATGCAGAGTTTCCTGGACACTAATGAATTTCCATGGAAGGTTTCAGTTTCAGTGAATCAGCTCTTCCTAATGAAAAATGACACTGACAGGAATTTCTCTGCCAGCTCTCTCACATTGGATAACCTTCACAAACTCAATTCACCTCTGTGTTTCTCCATCTTGAAACAGGGCAATAACACCAACCTCTTTTTTGTAACCTACTCTGAGATGTATGGGCAAAAACACTGTGTAAGAGCAAAGTATCATTGTTATTTACTAATCTAAGCATCACTGAGACACAATAAGGGAAAAGCAAAACACTATGATACTGAGGGAACAAAATAAAGCCATTCCTCTGGCATCACTTTTTAAATGTTGCAGCTCAGGCTTTCTTTTTCTATTTTTTTCTTTTGGTAGCTGTCTAAAGGGTTGATATAATTCTTCAATATCAAAACTGAAAAAAGTTTCTCATCTCCTTAAAGTAAGTAGGCAAAGCAAACAGAATAAAACCCTATAAGCATACAAACAGCCTCTGATGGTTTTGTCTCAAAGCAAGATTTTTTTTGTTGCTAGCATTTTCTTGAGCATACAAAGAATCAGTCCTAAAAAATATCTCCATACTGCAAGAGCCATATCCAGAATTTTACACTTCAGGGATAAAACTCTTTGATATCTCAGAATACAGCTTAAATTCTAGTAATAAAAGCAGATTAAGCACTCAGCGTCCTTCCAGTCTTATAATCAGCAAAAAATCCACACAGAACAATGTTTTTTAGAATAAATCTCCATATCAACAAAGCATCTATATATTTAAATGCCATTCAGCAGAGATTACCACCCAAATTTATTTCTCACCACACTTCAGTGAGATTATAAAATATTCATACAAGACGCAGAAATGTTCAGGACGTGCAAAAATCCACTCTCTTCTGCAGGAAGTTTTGGGAGTACAAAAATGTAACCCAGCTTGGTAGAGGACACTTCCTCAACACCAGCTCAAGCTCAGCTCCCATCCTAGACAATCTGACTATAGGAACAAACTGGAACCTCTGGAAGAAAGGCAATAGGAAAAGTCAAAACAGATTATCAAAACCAATTAACCAGCTAAGACTGATGGTGAGTGCAGACAAGCCCGTTAGCTTGAGATGCCCAAGAAAGCACCCAAACACCATCAAATCTCCAGGGAAAAGGCCTCCTTTAGTTATTACAACCTGGATTTCCTCTGGAACAGGGCAGGCACACCACCTTACATCAGTTCTTCGTGTCTTATTTCCTTGCTCTTTCACAGTGATCAGGACTTAAGCATACGAACTCTTTCTCATTCTCAAACCTCTGCACACAGGTGCCAAAAAAAGCCCCAAAGTCCTTACAAAAAAAGAATGGGTAGCTACATATATCACAGTACATTTTGTAAGGGCAAAGTTCCAGCCTACTGTCAATATCAACACAGAAAGAAAGCAAAGAATATTTTATATTCACTGACACTCACAGGCTGCTGCAGCAGGTTTTGTCCTGATCATCCTCCTCCCCACAGTTCCACTATATTTCAATCATCCAGGTACCAAAGTATAAAAAACCCTTCTATACTCAAGAAAAATACAAAAAAAAAAGTCTCCTTCGCAACCTATATCTTCTTTCCCTACCTCTTCCATTTCCAGAGTATTTTTCAATTAAGAGGCAATATAGCATGACCATAAAAATTATTGTAGGCTCTTAAAAGACCCTCTCGGCTTTGGAAAGAGACTTTAAAATGTTAAATAATTTCTGTCAGCTTTCAGGTCATTAAAAACCTTTGGAAAAGATTCAAATTCTGTTCCTGGGAGAGAGAATTATTTCTGTAATTGAAAGAAGAACAGCAAAACACAGGTTCTTCAATAGACATGGACTCTTGGGAGATTAAACAATCAGCTATCTTGTCGACTCAAAATGTACACTTGGGCTGCTTTTTTCTGCATTTGTTGGTTTCAAGGTGAAAACTTATTATTTCATAAAATACAATTAGAGCATTTTGCATAGGAAGTTCCAGATCCCTAAATAATAAAAAAAAAAAAATACGTAGAAGTGATGAGTCTTCACAGAGATTAATCCATAGAGAGGGGAAACAGAAGCTAGCCTTGCTGCCAGCCCATAATGAGTTTCAGACTACCTACAAACTGGATGTCTCTACTTGTGAGACGCTGTGAGTTATTTTCATACCTCAGGCACAGAGCAGTTCATTTAAAGTGACTTTTCTTATCTACCTGGCATGGTTAAGTGGCTGCTGTGCAAAAAGCCATGCATGGAAAGAAAGGTGTCTAAATGCAATGACCCTCCCAGCAGAGAGGGACATCCAGCACAGAGACAAAAGAGGAGTCTGATGGGCAGCAGTCTTAGGATGGCATTATTGGGGCACCTCTCTGGCCTTTAAATCCCTTCAGGTACTTTGCTGAATTTATTTGTGAGGAAAATCCCTTGGCTTCCATTTCTCAAGCCCAACTCTGCTTCTCTCCAGAGGGTCAGTCTGTTTCATTGGGCAGGCAACTACATCAACCATGAACAAAAACCTGAACTTCTACAATGTTCAGCGACATCTCATGGTCAATTCCAGCCATTTTAGGCCTGGGGAGGTTATTTGTTTCCTGATTTTGCTGGGATTTCGTTGGTTTTGGTTTTTGTTGGGTTTTTTTGGGTTGTGGTTTTTTTGTTGTTTGGTTTAAAATCTCGTTTAAGGTGGTTTATACAGCCCTTAACAAATCACAAACCTTAATTTGTCTTTTCTAGATGTCTGTCCAGTAAATGTTCTCACTTTCTTTGGTAACTTACTGCAGTCTCAGTCTCTAATCAGGTTTGCATTTATAAACAGTTTCCATTGGCATTAACTGGAGCCATGTTTCCAGAATCAAAGATTAAATGCAACCATTAATGACTTGCCTGTTTTTTGCTGGTTTTGCTCATTCACTGTTCATTGTCTGCAAGGCTGCTCTTGCATGGTAGTGCTGAGTCAGGGGATCAAAGCACTGCATCTTTTTATATATATATAATTAAATTCAAGGTTTGTCTAGTGCTATTGCTCACAGAGGTTTTTATCCTGCAGTAAATCCCCACAAGACAGACACAAATATTAGGAAGTTTTATGGGGTACAACTGATCCTGTATAACCAAATCCACTGGGCTGGGGGGTTTGGTTCTTCATTAAACAGCAAACACAGGGAGAGATCAGTTAGTGCAGAGAGACAAGCACAGCAGAAGGAATTAAAGCAAAGTGCCTCATGAAGGACAGTGCACAATGTTCTAGCAGAACTTCAGAAGAGCTCAGAGTTCCTGTTTTACCCTGCCTTTTGATCTAAAATACCATCACAAAGCCCAAATCCCTACCCAAACACTGTGTAACACACCCCAAACTCCTGCTGAAGTGACCCAAACGAGAGCCTTGGACACAGCTGGCACAGCCACTGATAAAGGACACTCACACTCACTCCAGGCTGGTTCTCCTTTATATCTTTGGACTACCAAGGCTACAACAACTGCATTTTTCAAAGCCTAATGACAGAGATGATTCAGATTCTCACATTGGCAAGTGTCAGCCCCAGACAGAATGAATCAGTGGCTTAATCCTTTATGCTGTCCCAGGGCTTTATAGCATATATGACTCACAGCATGGTGCTGGCTGAGCTGTTTCAGAATATTCAGGTCTCATGAGCGTATTTTAGCTGTTATGCTACTGCTGGATGACTAATTCCCAGGATGTTAACTTCCCTGCAAAGGGCCATGCTCAGCTGCACTGCTGTAGTTGTCTTTCTCCATCTAACAGTGATGATCCAAAACTCTGATGAGAATTGTAAGAAGGGGAAAAAAAAGAATCCTTACCAGCATCTCTAAGCACCAGTGCTGCTTAGAGCAGCCTTTTTTTCTTTAAGAAGAGCAGACACAACTTTGAGAGCACTGAGTGAGTAGTGGTGGATTTTGAGATGCTCCCAATTACATAAAATTGGTTTTAAGGCTGCTTTCAAAAGAAAGGAAGGGGTCTAAACTGGAAAAAGTTATTTGAGAAGAGGGAAAGTAATAATAGAAAACCAGACACAACCTAATGAGATCTAAAAATAGAAATTAGAAGACGAGGTAGCAATATAATACCTAAACTATTAGAAAATAATCTAAAGAGGATGGAAAAGAGGAATATAGCAAAGGAAAATTGTCAAAGAGATGGGCAATTCAGGGGTAGTAAAATATTCAGAAAAGCTTCATTTTTATTATCAGTTCATGATAATAAAATGGAGGTGAGCTAAAATGTAGAAATTAAAGTAAGTACACATGCAAAACACCGACTGTCTGGCAAAACAAGTGCCAGGTAACAAACACGAGCAATCTAGCTCGTCAAGCACATCAACTTCCCGACCTCTGTGCTGCACCAACACATCACATTTTGATTCTGCCCCAGGTAGAAACCCGATACAGAGGCTTTAGCAGGAACATTTCTCAAAATTCTTGCTGCAGTGAGTTACCTTGGTGAGCTCCTGGCGGGTTTTATCTCTTTCACCAGGACACGTGTGGCCCACAGAGACAGGAGCTGCCCTTCAGCACCTGCCTGCTCTCCTCCTGTCCTGTGATGGCCGTGGCTCCCCTGCTGCTCCCCACAGTGACTGCCAAGCTCTGGCCCCAGAGCAGGAGCACTTCCACTGACAAGCAGGACCTGCAGTCTCTTGCATGCCTTTCTTTTTCACAGGGTTTCAGCCTCCATCTTTCCAGGCACAAATGGCCTGGCTCCATCTTCCTGATATCCTGCCTGCACACTTTTATGAGGTCCCCCTGAGCCATTGCTTCCCAGGATTTGCCTGGAGTTATTATTACTTACAATTCAAGTCAATTTTCTGAGAGCTGAGTATTAGCTCTGATGGGAAAGGTTTAATATTTTCAGTGCTTTTCTGCACAAACTGGATTTTCCATGGAAGCCCAAACCCTTTACTTGAGTTTCTTAATTAGGGACCATATACATTGTAGTAAAGCTGATAAGAACTTGTAGTATTATTTAGGATCCAGTCTCTCCAATCCTTACCCGAGGCTTTTTGACCTTTTGGATCTCTTACTGTCCAGGTGAAAGCCATAATCACAGGAGTTCTGATTGTTCTGCCTGATCTCTTCCCCCAGCACATGCACACACTGCTACAAACTGAACCAACCACCACAAACCCCCTCAAAGGAGCATGAAACTCAAGACAGTCCTACAGAAGCTCTCTCCTAACCCACTCTCACCAGCACCACCAAAGATCCTGACAGCTAATCACCATTAGTTACCATAACTACACTGTATGAATTACCTCGTGAAGGGAAAAGAATCCCCAGCTGTAAGTTACGTTAAAACCCAATAAATCCCCTATCAAAGTCATTATCTGAATCACTGATGCAGTCAAGTGCAAGAGGCATCTGATCTGTAAAAGGGATTTGTTTATCAAGCAGAATTCCAAGTCTTTAAGAAAACAGCATCAGCAGGAGCAGCCTCACAATTTAAATCTCAACACAGAACAGTCTCAGATATCAAGTAAACATTTTGCCAACATTTAGTTAAATTCAAAGAGGCAAGAACAATGAATGCAGAGAACTCTGTTTTCCTGCCCTTTAATAGCACAGAGGGTTTTCAAATATTTTTTTTCATTGCACTTCATTGAATCGAGTCATTTAATAGTTTAATTTTGACAGGGCCCATGAATGTACAGTTCCCATTGTCTCCCTCACCAGTCAAAGCAGTGCCAAATTTCACTGCAGAGCTTTCTGAGGCACTGAGATGCACTAAGGAAAATCTGCTCAGCTTAAAAAGATAAATGCTTGTCAAAAGCAACTGCATTTCCTGCCCATTGTTTCCTCCCCTATTCATTAAACTTATTGCTCTTCTTTTATCAAAATAGAAATTCTGTCATGGCAAACATAGTCCTAAAGTCTACAGTTACCAGATGTGAAAATGTCAATATATTAAACATGTGTGTATGCAGTGCAGAAACTCCAGCCAAGCCACCAGGCTTTGTGTTTCTTTACTCAGTTTTTCTCTGTAAAAAATGCGCTCTAGAAAATTGAAGTGTAAACAAGAATGTGAACTACCAACACCATGAGTGATTTACAATAAATAGGGAAAATGAGAGGTTCTCTCTTTGCATTCAGCAAACTAAGCAAATAAGAAGAAATCTGTTGTGATCCTAATAGAGCAGGTGCAATTGCAGTGAGGTTTCTTTACAGGTTCTTGCATCATAAAATGGTTAAAAAACAAACAAACCAGAAAAGTTTTCAGCCTTAGGGTTTTGATTAAAATGTAGTGGAAAACATCTTTCTAAAATACTTTATTATTTTTCAATTAGCATCCCTTAAATCAGGATACTTCTACACTGAAGATAGATGAATTTTTCAGGAAGCCCTGCTGCCTTTCAGGTACTTGCTTTTTTACCAGTACCAGAATCAGGGAAATACTGCATCCATTCCCATGAACCCAATCATGGAAATCACTCCATTATCTCAAGTTAACCTGGGCTTAAAACTTAACCAGTGTCAGATGTAATTCTGTGTAGAGCACAGGATTCTCTGCCTGCTTTAAAGCCCTGAAGAGGAGCATTTCAGCATCAGTTTTTCATGCTCTCCAATTCAGGACTGCTGAAGTTACATAATACACTCACTCGGAAATTTTCAAAACCATTTTCAGCTTTGGATTGAAACATCCCAATCTTATCTTTTTCAAGTGAAAAATAACAATTGAAAGGTATTTGTTCAAGTGGCTCCCTTTTCTCAGGGAACAGAAATTATCTGTGTGGCAAATGAAGAGGGTGGGTTGATTTTAGCAGAGTTAGGTGGAGGCCTGTGATTTGGCCAGGTTTCAGGCAAGATAGTAAAGTCTACACTTACAAGAGAATTGTCTCCAGCAGCACATGTGGCATCTCAATCTTCCAAGTTACAACTCGACCTCCACATTTTTCAAAGTGAGTTTAAAAAAAAGGTATTTTATTGATGCAATCCATGAGATAACCCTCTGAGAAATCCAATATGCTATTGAAAGATTACTATTATTGAAGTTCCCAGAAGTTCAACTAGACACTTTTCAGAAGTGAATCTTGAAATTCCTCATCCTGTCCTTTTATTATGTTAAGTGCCCATTGATTGAGACTATGATGTACACCAAGCACAAAGGGTTAATTGCTGTGCATCACTTTTGCTTAAAATAATTCCAGTAGAAAAGGCAGCTGTAACAGCCCATTGTGTACTTACTTTCAGGGAGTCTGAGCACATTTTCTGTGGAAACCATGGCAATTTGAATGTTCCTGGCAAACAAAGAAATAATTACCCTTGCAGTCATTGAAATCAACTATGTGGACATGATGAAAAAAAAAAAAAAAAAGTAGGGAAAAAGTGTCCATTTCAGCCTTCTTAGACTGCAACAAATTACCCAAACTTAAGGTATGATCAGCTTCAGCAACAAAACTCGACAGCCTTTTCTCTCCCTCCTTTTTTTCATTCTATTGATTTATTGCTGAAATAGCTAAAAATTCTGTGTAAAAGTAAGGCCCTTTAGGTAGATACAGGCATTTTTAAAGCTGCCTCTCTTGTGTGTTCTGGGAGTCAGACAGGTAAAGAAAAACACAAAAGGAAGCTAGAAAAATGGAGAAAATTGAGGAAACTGAAAGAGTAAAATCTTCAGAAAAAAAGCCCCTTCACACAGAAAACTTAGTTGCTGGGTAGCTTGGAAAGCATTCCTGCTTGTTCACAGAAACAAGAAATCCCCCTGAAAGTGGGATCAATTCTAATGAAATTCATAAATCCCATGGAGGAGGAAGGGACAGGCTGTCCCTGTGGTAGAACAAATGTTTGCAGAGTCTGGAAAGCAAAGATAATAACAATAGCAATAAATTATAGCCATTCCCAGCCTTTCTTGAGCTTACTCCTTTGCTCTGCAAACTCAGAAATACCGAAGACAAATGTTTAGCTCTTCATTATTTCATTTGCAGTCATTCCTCCAGCCAAATCACAAAATATAAACTGAGGAGCTAGAGAACAGCTGTCTCACAGAAATGCCAACAAGCACAGGGAATTTGGGAAGTACCACCGAAATCTAATGGAAAACCAAGGCTTCTCCTACCACTGCAAAACTCCTGTTCAGCCAGTGCCTCTCTCTGAAAAGAATTTTCCCCAGCTGACCCAGAATACCTTCTTGGCTGAGGGTGAAGAGGAACCATCCTGCCACATTAGCAAAAACTCTCTGCCTAATTTATTGTGCTTAACACACCACAAGAAATTGTTTATATCACACCACAAGCTGCTTGGTCCCCAGAGGATCAGGGTGAGGGGCAAACACACCTTGCTCATACCCAAGGTCACGGGCCAAGAGGGCTGGTACCTCTGGAGCTCAAATCCAGCATGTACACAAGGCTTGCTGCACAGAGGAGAAAGGCTTGAAAAAATGACCAGGAAGAATAGAAATAATTTATTTTCTTGGGAGAAGCAATTGTGTGCAAATGATCTCCTTTGTACAATTAAACTCTTTTTTCTTAGCCTGCTAAGAAATGTAAAAGGATGGACAGCCTAACAAAATGGTTAGCAGAGGGAATGGGAAATAATACAGTTTATTGTATTTCAGATTAGCTATGCTTTCACAAAAAGGCTGCTCCAGCAGGCTGAACAAAACACCATTCCCTTGCGAGTTAGATAGGAGAAATTACCTTTTCAGGTTTTAATTTTAAGCTTAAATTTATGAAACACTAATCCACGATCCATTAAAGATAGCATTTGCCAGTATAGCCAGCAAGGCAGGAATTCTTACAAGCTTTCAGAAGTGTATATTTTAAAGGAGAAAAATCATTGGACTCAGCCTTTTCCATTGTTCCCACAGTTCTCTTGTTTGGCAACACTTCAAAACGGAGTTGGCATAAGAAGCTGTACAATCTGTTCTCCTTAAACAAGCCAAAGATTTTGCTTTTTTCCCTTCATCTTTGATATATAGGGACATTTTGCAAAGGGAAGGGACAAAGCAGAAGACAGGGATCTTTTGTTTCTTTCCCCCTTTTTTTTTTTTTTCATATACATTCAGAAATAGCCATTGAGCAGATCAAACACCCCTCATGTCCAGCAGCCAGCCCAGCCTGTCTGACAGTGGGATATGGCACACTACAGGTTCAGGACAAATGTAGCATTATTTCCCCCAAGAACCCACTCAATCTCCAGAAAACTGCAGTTTGGAGATTCCTGGAGCCAGAAAAAATGCCTTGATATTTCCAAGCCTTCAGAGGAATTGTCCCACTGTTTTCTGAGCTCATGTAAACTTTTAGCATGTGGAACATTCTGCAAGCTGTGTAATCTACTATTGCTTTTTACCAGTGATGAACTGATCACCTGCTGATTTCATCTGATATCCCTAGATTCCTCCTATTGGAGGAGGAAAAAAAAAAATGAACAAACTCTTCTCTCTTTCTGCCTCTCTGTTATATTTCCTCTCAGCAACCTCTTTTCTACCCTAAAGGCTCTTCCTCTATATCATTGACTGTGCTGAGGTTTCAGGACCTCCTTTATACCTTCCTATGTAACTTTCCTGCTGTGCCCAGAAGCCTGTTGAGCAGAGGGAACCAGGAGTATGCACGGGATTCTGGATGGGTTTGATTTGTTCTATTCTTTCCACAATATATCTAACACATTATATATATTTTTAAGAGAGTAATGAGAATTTAACTAATATTTGCACCACACCATCCATCAGGGTGCTAAAATCTGATTCCTAACTGAAAGAAACAGCTCAGAATCCATTTTTTTATATTTACAGATGGGATTACTTTTCTCTTATGTTCCTCATTTTGCATTTATCTACACAAAGTTACAGCTGCCATTTCTTTCACTCAATGACTTCAACTCATATAATTTCTCTGCATTTCTTTCAGGTTGCCCTTTGTCATTAATATACTGACATTCTTAAGACTGTCAACAAACCATTTCCTGTCTATTCAATTCACTTTCAGAATTATTTTGACCATGATTATCTTGAAGATCATGTGTTAATCAGCACTGACTCAAATACAAGCTTCTCTCTAATAACAACATTCTCCACTTGAAAACTGATCATCCATTTCCACGTTCTTTTCAAGAGCCACAAAACCAGGAAACAGAAAACACTGCAAGCACTTAAAGGGAAAAAAAAAACCAAACAGGAATTACAGAGTTTTCCATATGCCATACCAGGAATAAAAAAGAAAAAAAAAAATCATTAATGTTTTCTTTTACTCTATAGCTTTAACCCAGCTCCAGTTTTGTGTACTAGACATTCATTAGCCATGACAAACCTTTGATCTTTAGTAACAGACCAAGGCAGAATAGCAGAATTTTAAAGGATCCAGTTGCTTCCCTGTACTAGTGGTGATGACATTTGTCCCTCTGTTTCCACAGAAACTGAGACAGCAACAACAGTACGTGCAAGTAGTATCACACCCAAATACACCGTGGGCTCTATTTGCAAAATATCTGACAATGAACATCATTCTGGAAAATTTCACTGTAACAAGAGATTGAAAAAATTTACTCCTTCTAGATTGGTACTTTAATGTTAAAATTACGTATTTATCTGGAAATGCATGTTTATCATACACCTCTAGGAACACTCTCTGTATTTTTATGACATGATTAAGCAGCCTCAGTTTGCTAGTACTTGCTTATCAGTCTTTGATGAAACACCTTTTAAAGAATGTTGAAAGATGCTATTTTTCTCCTAACTACTGTTGCAGAGTTGAAATGGAATTGTGTAATTAGTTAATTTTATTTATTATGCCATTAGTTTAAGAACTATGTACATTACCTCTCCCAAGCAGTCCAACTCCAGTTAAAGATTAAATGAGAAACATCCACTTCAAGATGCAACAGAAAACGCACAGATGGTCTGTGTCCCCATTTAATTATTGCTAAGATTTTAAAATCAATACCTAACTCAGAATATTCATGTCAGCATGTCAAGATTCAGAGAATTAGACAGTCCCAGACAGGAGATATGTGGTTTGGTTTTTCTGGGGTGCAGTAGCAGTCAGAGAAGGAATGCTTTGAAAAATTGATTATTGTTTTTTTCCCAAAGTATTAAAGAGAACATCTGAAGTACCACTAAAGTTTTCCAATTTCCTCTAAATCCTGTCTCCCTTTTATTTCCAATTCTGAATGCAATGTTTAAAATGAATGACTCATAATTTTAATACCACCAACTGAAAGATCCATACAAACTATTGCAGAAGAGCCTTTGTGAAATAGATGCTGGAGAGCAAGTGGGCCACTGACAATGGTCTTATCTTGATGGCTTTTAGTTGAGGCTGAGGTTTCAGCTGATCTTGCCAGGCTGGGCTAATCAAATCCAGTGATCACCCCATCTTTGAGCTGCTGGACTGATAGAGCTGCACTTGTCTTCTCTGTTCTGCACAGGAATGCCTTTGGCAACTGCACAACACAGACATTTGCTAAACAAACTTGTCTGAGCTACAGCCATTAGTAAAAGTGTGTCTCTAGCTTAGTTTAACTGGCTTTGGAAGTGAATCGACACCAACTGAATTAAATTTCAGTTAATTAAGTTTGAGAGCATCAGCAACAGGATTAGTGTGAAGTAACTATCTTACTTCAAAACATAATTCAGATTATTCCCTTTTTCTTGTGTCCTCCCCACACGAAGAAGCTATTTCTAAATCAACCACCCAAACCCCACTCAGGGGGGACCTGGAAGAATACAAGATTTAGAAACACAGTAATTCCACCAATTCCAACATGCCCCACCTCTGTGCTTAAAGGTGTTCACCTCTAACTGGACTAAATCAGGCCTAATGCTTATTTTGCATACTTTTCTCTCCCCTGTTACACAGGAACTTTTACATTAGTATTCAGAAAAACCAGAGCTCTGTATTTGAGTATTCCACTCTAGGGAACACAATTTATATCTTGTACTATTACCAGCACACTCAAAAGCCTGTCTTTTTAAGAGAAATGTCCCAGTCAAAACAGAAATTGTGGTTTCCTGCAGAGATTATTAGGAGATACCCTTTGGTCCATGCTGTGAGGCTGCTCTGATCACACCCTTGCAGCCTTCCCTTCCAGCCTCACATCTCCAGGAAATCACTGGAAAGCAGTTATTGTCCTAATCACAAGTTTCAATAACCAGCCAAACTTATGGCAGCTGCTGCACTAGAGTAAGAATAAATCCTTTCTTTAAATTCTTCCATTAATGAAATCTGTTAGAAACAAGAGGAAGAAAATCTGTGTCTTGTGCAAGATTAAATTAGAAGTACCAAAATATCTTCAGCTCCTTTTGTTTTTGCAGAGCTGGAGAGAAAAATTTGTCAAATATCCACACCTTTAAAATGTATTTACCCGGTGAGGAACCCAGGAAAAAACATTTCTAAATGCCAAGATCAATTTTTTAATGGAAATCAATCTGTTCCAACCCTACCAGAAGCCACAGTCCTGAGGCATGTGGTAGAACTCTGATGGATCTTCTGGAGCTCATGTGTCCAAGCAGCCTGAATTCCTAAGTTTTTAACCATCCCTCCTGTCTGGCCAGGCTGCTGCTTGTCCTACACTGGCAGCCTCTGGCTCCCCTGGAGCCCAGGTGTCTGAAGGCAGGGCTGAAGTGCAGCTGTAACACTCGGATACTGTGCAGCCATCTGTGCAGTCTCGCAGCAACTGTTCATCTAAATGTCTTCAGAATTCAGCACTGATGAGCCTTTTCACTTCTGCTCAGTGGGTGATAAGAGAGCATTTTACCCCAAGCTGTGGCCCAGATGTATTGGACACTAAACTCATTACTTCTGTTTTGTTTTCATTTTAGAATGAAAATTAATAAACACTGCTATTTGCAATGGATCATCTCACTCATCTGCCATGGGATTTTCTCTGTGGCTCCTTCCAGTCACTTCTCAACACTAAGCTACCACAGGGTCATTCATAAACCTTCAAAAAAATCTACTTTGCCCATTTTTAGAGTGAATTTTCTGTCTGCAGATGAAAATGCCTGTACTGATCCCTGCCATCTCCTCTTCCCTCTCTCTCTGTCCCTCCAAGTTTGCAAAGCTGACTTTAACGTGCTATCCAAAACAGAAAGCTCTCACAGGAAGTCACTGCTTGGTATTACCCAAACAATTTCTGCCTCTTTGGTTTTCCTGTTAATTGCAGACTAGAAGGTGAGAAGGTACTGCATTGTCTGTGCAACTAGAGATAAATAGGTTATCTACCTGAACACTTGAAATCTGCAGTTGAAGCAACAGCAAAAGGATGTCATGTCTAGTTTCAGACTTTCTTCTTTATATAGGAAGGCAGTAGAGGCTCCAGAGGAATGTTTCAGAGGAGCTGGCAGTAAAACCAAGAAAACTGGGCTAGAGGAGTATGAGGAATAGCAAGTTTGTAGAGCTCAGTTGCATGTGGAAAACCTCCAGGAAGCATTTACCCCATTTCCATGGTGTTCACCAGCAGCTCACTGCACGCAGGAGCAGCCGCTGTGACAGCTCCAAGAGCAGAGGCAATTCTCAGGGCAGAGGGGAGCACCCACAGGCCAGTGCACAGCCTGAAAGGCAGATGAGGTGAGAGCTCAGACTGAGCACAGGTAGCCTCAGGAGTCTTTCTTTCAAAGGATTCCAAGGAATTCCCTCTGTAGATGAAGCCCAATGCTTTCTGACAAAAAAATTGAGCAATTCCTTAGATTGTGGAAGATAGAGGACTCTCCTGCACACAAAAGCTCAAGAGGACAGGAGGTAAAATACAAGAGCATAACAAGTGTGTGCACACACTCAGAATGTGTCAGAGAAATTTCATTTATTCTCCTCAGACTAAGGCAGAAGAGAAATACTCAGAGCTGTTTGTAGACCCCAGGTAAAACTGATAGCTGTGTACAGGTTTATTGGCCAGGTTTTCCTAGTTACAGAGGCTCTTTGAGTCTATTACCTTTCCAGTGAAGGATATCTAGAAAGGCATCATTATGTCATTTCACAATTAATGGAAAGAAATATATTTTTCTCCTCTTGAAATCCTGTAAAGTCCCAACAATTAAGTAAAGCTGATGTCAGAATTTAACCACAGGTGCGACAAAACCAGCTGGTCTCAAAGGCAGAACACCTTTAGGAGACAATCTGTTTCCAATTGCTGTTCAGATTTAACACACACGCTTTTCATTTTTCTATGTAAGATGCCACAGGAAAAAAAAAAAAAAAAGACATCTGTCTCCCACACAATTTGGATTTCGGAATTGGAAGCCTGCCACATTTTCATTTGCACTAAGAGAAGTAACAGCAAGATAAAATCAAGTGGGTTTGAGCAATTTTGGAAGATGCAGTGGTAGGTAAGGAGATCTTTGGTCGGACAAGAGTCTGGAAGCACAAGCAAAGATCATGAAGGTTTTGACTTTCACTTCCCACTGCTGAGAAGACACTGCTTTAGGAGAGACAATGGATTAGGAAAGGCATTGGATACCTGTTGGGAATACAGGAACACAGAGCAGGATAATAAGGTCAAGTGTGAGAAGTTTCCTCCCTTCTGGAGTGATAAATGTGATCACAACACTTATTTTGGGATAGACTCAAGGTTCTAAAGCTCTAAGGTTTGTACCTAAGCACATAATCACAATTCAGCCTGAGAAAAAGTTCAGAGACATCACTCAGCTGCTCTGACCCTGGCCCAAAGGACAAAGGTGAACAAAGTTCCTCTGTCTGCTGCTACCACTTCTGGATAAGCAAAACTTAACACTCCCTACATAACCCCCCCCTTTTGTCAAAACACACAATGCCATATTTTATCTGAGCTTCCACCCTCACCCAAGACACTGATGGGGAGAGTGTAGAAAACACCCAAAGAGCTTCCTTTGAAACCAAAAATCCTGTTAATGTAAACCACAATGGCCAACAGACAACCCAGGTCAGAGCACAGCACCTGTAATGTGCTTTCTTGGATAAACCCATGGGGATGAGGGCAACACCACAGACAAGATCATGAGAAGCAGAGTAAAGCCTGCCCCACCCTGCAGGGAGACACAGATGTAAAACAGCTCCACTAACTCTGAGGGGAGTGACACTGCTGCATTCAAATGAAATGGCAAGAAAAACCTGCTGGAAGAAATGTTATTCTACCCTGCACTGATAAGGGCTTAGTGATTTAAAGGCTCATCAGAAGGACAGCTGCTGAGGTTTTGAATTGCCTGTTAGAAATAACTCGAGGAAGCTGTGATTTACAAAGATCCCAAAACTTGCCTGGTTGGGCTTTGTTTTATTGTTTTGGTGATTTGCTCTTTTTGTTTGTTTGGCTGTGGGCTGTTTGTTTTAAGCCAGTAGGAATTTAGTTTTATTAGTTATTTTAAAATAATGTTTTGGGGTTTTTAAGAATCTGACATTTGCAGCTGTCATTTTTTGTCTGTTTCTTTGATTGGGTTTATCATCTCCAAAAAAAAAAAAAAAAAAAAGACAACCATACTTAATGCTTTACACACCCTTATTTTGCAACCTAGTATTTATAGCACTTATATCCTAACCTTTTATACCAGCAACTGTTGAGTTATCTCTCTGCCCTTTACTTGACTTTATTACATGCAGTGAGAACAGGGTGGATCCCAGAGGTATTATATGCTCAGCAAAAAAACCAAAATCACAGGTTTTAATCCATGGGTTTTATTTCACATTGCATGCAATAATTTGTGCATTTATTTTTTTATTCAAAACTGCCTAAAGTGAATGATCCACTGACTTTCCTCCCCACCCACCCACTACCCACCACCAGATAATTGTGGTCTAATGGTTCTGATACACAGAACGTGGCTGCTGAGCACACTGACATTCTTCACAGGCTAAAACTGTTTCCATGAGGTTAAATCCTGCCAGTCTAGCTCTTGGAAGCGAGCCCCACTGCACGTGTAGGACAGGATTACCACCTGAGGGAAGGGGGCAAAGCTGTGCATCAGACCAGGTGTGTCATCAATCTGCATCTCTCACAACAGCTTTATTAGGGACACAAGCTCCAGGAAGGCTCCACTGCACCTCCTGGAAGGACTCAGTCACTGCAGCTCCAGCTTCCCCCTGCTGTGTCTCAGAACAGCACTTTTATCTTCCATTTGATGTGCTCACAGCCCTCAGGTGGGAGACAGCAAAGTGACCAAACAGATACTCTGAGAAGTACAAATTCTGTGCTGGTATGACCTTGCTTATCAGCAGAACTGCTTGGGCAGATTGCAACAGCCCGATTCCAAATGCCACCTGAAGGGGAAACAAATGGGATCCAACAGTCCCAGCCTGGCAGTAAGATTACATCTGTACATAAGGTTGGGCATGAAAGATAACTCAGTAGGGTTTTCTTTCCAGACTACATATGAACTTTGATTAAGCATTGTTTTATTATTTTATGTTTTATTATTCAGACATTACCCTGGAAAACTGCTAGATGGTGCTAGAATATATACATATGCAATGCTATGCTAATACAGCTGCAATCCTGGTCCCTGGAATTAGCCTTTGATGCTATTGCCTTGTGACTGCTTGTTGTATATAAACAGAGAGCTGTGTCCAGAAAGGCAGAATCTCATTTTCTCATGCTTTGCAGGGGGTGAACGTGGAGAAACAGCTGGACTCACATCAGAGCCCAGGTCAAGGAGATTGACTCATCCCCACACTGCTCAGTGAGAAAGTTCAGGGCACAATTCTGCACACATTTAACAAACATGCAGCTCTATGGATTCTGTATTCCCAAGAACAAGCCATTCTGCATTAAAAGAGCATCTTCCAGAGAACACTGTGTTCTTTCTCAACGCAAATATTCTTGGAAAAAGAAAAAACAAAGAGGAAAAAGAAGGAAAAAAGGCAACCAACCAAACAGAAAAAAAAAAAGATCTGTTCCTAAGCATGTTTACAGCAAAGAAGAATTTGTTCAAGACACTCAAACTGTCTGCAACTGGTAACTGTGTTACCAATCTAGCAAATATTATTGGGTTTTGAGTGGTTTCTATGAGGAAGTTTAAGCACAATATGTCATAAATATATGGGATTATAAATGAGACATGCAGTTAAAAAGAAATATGAATACAGAGGAAGTGTCACTGGAGCAGCTGGGGTTACACAGTACAGACTTGATCCATAATCCACTAGAGTTTTCAGATGGGAAAAAAAATTATAGACATTTTAAAATAGTATTAATGTAATTGATTCTTAGCATTAATAGCTAAGCATGTGGACACTGAGGGAAAAGAAAGCCCCAAGCAGACTAAGACCAGCTCTAATTACTGTTAATCTGCAGAGACATTCACATCAGAAATATCACCCTGGCATTTTCCTGTTTACCAGCTGCAGATCAAGCTCTGTAACATTTAATCTTTGTAAGTACTTGCCCTTTGAAAACCTCTCCTTCCCTCATCTTTCCCTCAAGAAATCACCTCCCGTGTTCCTGCCAGCTTCTCCTGGCCATTCCCTGCCTGGGGAGCTTTCCTTCCAAGCCCCAGTCTCTGCTCTGAAGCTTTTCCTTCCTGGGAGGGGCACATCAGCTTTCCCTGAGGAATTAAAGCCCCGGGAGCCCAGGGCACACTCCTGGGGATGGGCACTCCGTGTCTGGAGCAGCAGACAGAGCTGGCCCAGCAGAGCTGTTATCAAAGACCCCTGTCAAAGCAAAGCCCCCAGGAGCTGATGGGATCAAAGCAACACCCGGGCCAGCCTAGAAGCACAAAAGCTTCTTCAGGAGATCCAGAGCTGCTTTGTTCCTAGATAAAGGCAACATTTGCACCACCTTGGCCAGCAAACCTACATTTCACATGGGATGGGAAGCACCAATGACCACACTGCAGCAGTGCTTACCCTTCAGGCCAGCAGCAGCTGAGAAACCTAACACCTCATTTTGCCAAGCTACTGTATCCAATAAGTTGTAGTGTGAGTTGATTTGCTTTCGGCTTCTTATGTTTGTGTGATTCTCCCCTATGCAAGAGCTTTTCAGCAGAAAACTTCAGGCATTCCTGAAATCATTCAGAATAAAAAGTCAAATAAGAACAGAAATTATAAAGGGAATTCACTTCTCAGAAATCATTGTGCAGATTAATCCATTTTCTCCCAGAAAGTAAGCCTGTCATCACACAACACATCTCTTGTACTCTTTCAGACCCCTAGGTGACTGGACCCACCTCCAGAGGAGTGCTAGAAATTCCAGTTATGCTTTGTGCTTTCCAAGAGCAAAATTACATGGAATTGCTTTCTCTTGACCTTTCTTTTTCCAGCATGTTATTTCTACGTTTTTGAAGAAGCCATGTATAATAATTATAAAAACATCTATACAGACTTCTTTCTATAGGTTTTTCAACTCAAGATTTTATAGTAAGTCTGTGTGACATTTCCAAGAAAGGAAATTACTGGCATTGAGGCATTGAATTTATCAACTTCTTTTTGTACTTTCAACATGAAGCATAAGAGAAAATTTTCCTTTCCTGATGGGAGAAAAAAAAATCTTAGTTGCCATTTTGCTACTTCGATTGAAGTAAGGATTTCCTCTATGCGAAAAAAAAAAAAAAAAACAAACCAAAAAACAACAACAACAACAAAAAAAACCAAAACAAAAAAACAAACAAACAAAAAAACAACGGGGGGGCAGAAAAAGCCTGTAGGATTAGCACAGTTTATCTAAAAATCATATTAACTTTCTTGATTCTGTCACACTATTATTATTATCTGCAAAACACCCATTAAGAAAGATCTTAATTATTTTTTCTTCTGAAAAAAATAAACCCCATTTGTTCAAACAAGTCAAATTGAGGGTTCAGGCAAAGCATTCAAGCACATTTCCAGCTCTTGTTCCTTACCTGTAATTGTCTGTGCTGTACCCCCACACCAGGCAATGGCTGTTTCCCACAGACACTTTTTAGATAAATGGTTAGAGAGAGATGGTCCTTTTAAACACAGAAGAGAGCTCTTAAGTACAAATAAAACATCCAAATCTGGAGAACCACAGCCCTTGAATGGTCAACAGAACTTTCCAGACTACCAATGCCAAGGCCACACAGCTGATGCAATTAGCACTTGATCACCTGGTGTTCCAAATCAGCAGATGAGGTTCAGGTGGCAGGTGGAAGAAAATAAAGATCATCTGATGCTCATCAGATGAAGCAGCTGATTACCCAAACAGTCTTCATATGAGGTTAATTTGACATTAATGGCATTAATGACATTCACGTGTCACTCATTTTGGTCAATTCTGCCTGAAAGTACCTCATGACTTCATCATTCACTAAGAACAACTTTTCTTGCTCCCACACTTCTGCACACCCCATGGCTGTGCTTTTATTCCAGGTAATTAAAAATAAAATTTAATAAAATTTAAAAATTCATTTTATAATTATTAATATAAAATTAATAAATTGTTAAAAAAACACATTCTTCTACATTTTTATTGTAGAGTCTCTCTATTCCTCCTCACAGTTTCTCCTAGAAAAAAGTTTAACATGGATTTAACAGCAATATTAGGCTGTAAATATTACACTCTGCCAGGCACTCCATTTCTGCTCTGGGTCTGCTGGCTCAGAAGCCTTAGAGAGGACATTTCCCAAAACAGCTCTGTCCAAATCCATCAGGAGCTGGGAGATGCTGGCTTGCAGGCAGCAGAGACCTGGCTATATCCTGTGGTGCCAGGAGTCAGTGCTTAAATGGAGCTGTCTTATCAAGAATGCTCCTCCCAGCAGCTCGAGGCCTCACCAGAGGCTGGCACAGCCCTGTGCAGAGCAGCAATTTCCTTGTCTCTACAAACACATCAGGAGTCCCACTGATTCTGGATTCCTCCTCTTCCCCTATCCCACTTTTAATGACAACTACCCACTCTCTTTTCCAGACCATGCAAAGAAACTTGTTTTCTCAGGTCACCACCCTCCAAATCCTGCCTCTCCACTCCCCCAGCAGACAGACTCGTGTGGAAATGAGTGCATTTCCACAGACTTGTAGGAATTACCACTGGGCAATGTGTACCTACAGGTCTTTCAAGTACCTGGCAAAAACTGAAATATCCAAATATCAAGTTTGGTGCTCTCTTGTTTTCTTGAGAGGAAACATCATGTATTTCCCCCTCTGACAGCAGTAAAAAGGTAAGGCATGAAAGGATGTCATGTTATTTTCACTAAAATTTTCTTACCCTAGTGCTTATGCCATAAATGTACTTACTGCCTTATCAGTAAAGTTTATCTTGCTGACAAAGTTGCCATAACAGCCACAGTGGGAAGTATTATGGTCTGAATGCCAGCAGCTCCCAAAGAGCTACTGAAAGGCCAAATCACCTCCTTCATGTACTGACTCAGAAACAAAACCTGAGCTGCAGGAGGAATGCTGGAACAGTGGAGAAGCTCTGGGGTATCAAAGGATGGGAGATGTGTGAGGGATACAGACTGAGAGACTGGAAAGGCTGAAAGCTGCTGCCAGTGACCAGGAATAATCTCCTTTGCACAGGAGGGGTCCCACAGGGGCTCTGGGCTGCACCAAGGGGACAGATCATCTCACTCTCAAAAGCAGGAAAAGTGCCTGGAGGCACAGGGGCAGTGACCAGGGTAGCTGCAGGCTGGAGCAGCCCCAGTTCTGTCCTTTGGGTGTCTGCAGCTCCAGCCCTTCGGTTCCCTGGCAGGAGCTTTCACACAGTGCTGGCCTTGGGACAGCTGTGTCACATCAGCCACCACAGAAAAGCTCTAACTCACCATGAAGACCCCCTGCCACATGCAACCCCCCATCACCTCTCACTTGGGAACGGGAAAAGAACTCATCAACACAGAAATCAATTTGACAGTAACCTTGAGAGAGTTTGGGGAGTTCTGTGGTTTGCCTAATGGCTACAGAGGGACTTTTTGCACTGGGATTTCATATAATCTAACTGTTTGCTATTTAAACAAAAAATAATCTTTTAGAGCCTGCAGCTACCTCAGACTGAGTCCCCTTGCAATTACAAAAGTGATTGTGTTTGAATAGCTGGCTTTCTCCTTCACTGCTCCGCTTCTCTCCACTCTGGTGACTTCCACAGGGAAATCATCCTTTGGACATCATGGGTAGATGCTCCAGGCATTATTGGATTGCCCAAACCACAGTATCTCAGCCTCACTGCTAGTACTAGCAAGGGCAGAAGAGAATTGAGCTGTTGCAAAGAAGAGCAGTTGTTCAGACACCTTTGAGAATCTTTGTGCACACTGGAAAAGTCTCTCGCTATTAGCACTCATAACTAGGAGTCACTTAACCTTTGACTGTATAACAGTCAAATTCCATGATATGTGGGTGGCCACTGTAGAAATAATTAAGGAAGACAGTGCAGGAAATAATAATTTACACTGGCATGTCTGCAATCCCAAGTTCTCAGCATTTTCTACAACTGTTAATGAAAAACAGGCGAAAGAGAATGGGTTATGTGATTAATGTTACAGTCCTTTCCAAGGCAAAAAGTCATGGGGGGAGAGCAACACCATTCAAAACTGACAGGAGAAGGGAGAATGCCTGGGGTAACAGAATGCACCTCTCCCCTGGCTTGGTTTAATTTTAAAAAGGTGTGGGGCTGTTATAATTTCATGCAAGCTTGCAAAGTTGACTGTCCTTATAAAAAGAGCAATTATACACACACTTTAAGCACGAAGCAGCACAATAATTAAATGAGTAATTACCTTCCCACTTTTAAGCTGTCATGCAATTAAACTTAATTAAACATTCTCTATACTTCACTAATCTTATACAAACAGAAGAAGGTAAGAAAGGTGTGGCAAAGAAAGGGCATTTGGCAGAAGGTTGAGCCTATTATTCTGTCTGTAATAAAAGAAACCACTGCACAGCCAGCTCTAGGTTCTCATATGTTGTTCCTGGCCAGAATATAACCTGGGCTGAGCTGCAAGATGAGCAATACACTGAGGCAACTCCACATTGTTTGATTTTGGGTGGCATTCTTCTACGTAACATTGCAAAAGGCTCTTCAAAAGAAACAAGTCCAAGGAAAGGGAAATGCTGGCATTTTAGAACAGAGGAAGTAAAGAATTTGGTACAGAAAAGCTGGTCCAAATGTAAAACAAAATCTTTAATACAAACACAAGTCCAAGGTTTCTCTTTTCTCCAGCAGAGGAACTGTTGTAGAGATGCAACAGAGGAAGGGCCAAGAAAAGACATTGGAATTTTGTTGACAAGGCAACAAGACAGCTGTAGTGCAAGAACAATTGTGAACTTACTCCTATCCTGGTCTGAAATACAAATAAGCTTTGTAGAAGTACAGCCCACATATTTCTGCTAATTATTTATTCATTCCCAGAAAGCTGTATCACATCTACTGTCTCTAGCTGCATGTTATTATGTTAAATGACAAAATTAAGACAAAGAAATTCATTCTCTCAAGTAGCAAGGATTCTGTCTTCCATTGCTCCCTGAGGCAAAGGCAAAAACAGGCAGCAAAACAGGTACATCTAAAAGCAAAACCTGACCACACTCTGTAAATATAATGTTTAACTCCTGGTGTCCTCAGATTTTGGCCTATCCTCATAACCCACATGTGTGCACACACCTTTCTGCTCCTTCTCTTTCTACTGAGTCCTGATTCCAAGTGCCACAGAAGAAATTTGAGCACATCACAGCAAAACATAGCTGGCAAAGTCAGTTTTGCCCTTTTCCACCCTTATTTCCTCCAGCATGCAGAGCAGTTCCATGGAACTGAACCTGCCATTAATATTAGCAGAGGGGTCTTCACATGGTTTGAAACTATCAGCACAATGATGAGACAAAGGGTGCTTGAAGATAAGGTGCTATTATTTAAAAAATGGGGAAAAACCCAATAACAATACTGAGCAGCTTTCCAAAATGCTGAGTGTGTCTGAAAGCTTAGAAACTGAAAAATAGGTGAAAATCACCACACTACACACCCACCCCTGCTTCCCCATACAATTTATGTACCACTGCCTGATGATAAACTGCAGCTGTGGTTAAAATGTGTCAAGAAAAGTTTTATGTTTGGTTCTCATTCCAACTCCCACAGCAAGTAAAACACCACAGGCTGATAAAGTCTAAAACACAAATTGTGCAAAACACAGCACTGCATCAGCTACAGAGAAGAAATTAACTCTATTCCAGCTGAAAACAGGACAGAAGCATTTCTTTCTGGAAGATGATCCTGTTTTTTCTGCTTTGTAGGCCAAACCAAGTAAATGAACATGGTGAAAACATTGGAAGTGCAGTGTTCAGGAAAACACTGTTACAGCCAGTCTGTGTTAGTTTGCAGGCAAGCCTGACTGCCCAGACAACACTGGTTTTGGCTGCTTTGCTCCTGCTGTCACCAGAGGTGCCACCAGAGGTGGGCAGGGCCATGCAGCTCCTGCCAGGCACACAGGGACTAGGCCAGTGCTCCAGCTCCCTTGCTCCATGGCTGATTTAGAAGCTGAGGACACTGAACCCAGTGCCAGATACCTCACAGCTGCAGGGAGCCTTCAGGAGAGCCAGCGTCAGCTGTTTAACCCAACCTGACAAGTTCCAAAGGATGCTTTATTTCCTGTCTGGGACATTATATCATTTTGTTAGTGGCCTAGAAGTCAACAGTCCTCTATAGGTGATAATGATTAAGTGCTCTGTGATTTGAATTCGGAATCAACGACATACAAACCATATTAAAGTTATGGTTTCTGCCTTATGATCCATTGCCCCACCCATACCAGCACATCCAAAAAAGAAATTCCAGAGCAGAACTTGTCCACAACTCACCCTTTTTTTTCCCACTTTGATTTAGGCTCTGGTTCATGATTTTTGATTTTCACCCTTTTTCCCTCCTGCTTGTTTTGTTTCCACATCTTCCTGTTAGATTTGGTAGTACTACCTCAAGTCCTGCTGCTTTCTGACACAGAGGCAGCACACCTCCTTCCAGCCCCACAAGTGAGCCTCTCCCCTGCTACTGAGGAGCTTTGTTTAGAGGGACAACTTCCATGTTACCTTCACTGTGGGAACAAAGAAAACAGACGTATGAAACTAATTTCCCAAGAGGAATGCTCAAGGCAGTACTGTGGGCCAGCAATGTCAACTCACCCACACCATCCTGCTCTGGTTGACATACCCAGCCCAGTTTTAGCAGATCCAGAAAGTATCTGATTGTTTCAGTGCCACAATTTTCTTTTTGCATGGTTTCCATGATGTTCCTGAGATATTTTACTGCACATCTGCAAAGAACAGAAAGCTCCCCTCTCCTGGATTTACAGCGTGCTGGGAGTGAGGCACAGGCAGCACAGGGCTGTGTTTAATGCTGGGGAAGTTGCCTCAGGGATGTGTTTAACTACGGGGGGTGATTTTCTCTTGCTGGTAGGGGCTAAAAATACGGTGGGATTTGTTATTTGCTGGATTTCAAGGAGCACTGTGATTTGTATCAGCCAAATTTCTAACATCACTGAAATACTTATGGAATGAACAGCTGGAGCCTGCTCACACCAGACTCAGCCTCAGGCCTCACTCTCCACACTGGCTCTTCCCTCAGGATTGCTCAGAAGGCACAAGCAGGCTTCACTAAAGATATGTGATTTTTTTCAACTGGGCTTTCACTTTACTTCTCCAAAAGGCACAGGAACTGTCAAAATGAGAAGCAAAATTATAGAAAAAGTAATTCAGGAAGAATCATGAGCTCCACTAGATGCAGTCACCCCCTCAATGCAAGGTGCTCTGAGGTCAGGTTAGTTAGCTGAGCTTGCTCTCAGGATCACCTATTTCAGTATTTCACCACCCTCATGACCAATTTTTCTTTCCTGATAACTAATGAGATTTTCCCTTGCTGTAATTTGTCTCTGTGCCTTTCATCTTTTCCTTAAACACCTCCAGGAGGATGTTGGCTCTGTCCTTTGTACACTCTCCCTGCCATTATATTGCAAAAAGGTCTTTTCATAGTTGAGCCCACAGCAAGGCAGACTGAAAGAACCCTCAGTGGCACTTCCATCCTTACAGTGAGACTGCCATCCTGCCACCATCATCTTGCCTCTAATGTATCTCCTTTCCACTGCACATATAGGCAAGGCCTGGTCCTTTTGACAGCTCAAACAACCTCAGGTCTAACCAGTAGAGCTGTAACTCTACATGTTATGTGTGTATGTATATATATATATGTACACATGTTAATCTATGTATAGGTATACATGACCTATGGGACATTGCAACCTCACAGTTAATAACTGCATTAAACATTAAGTGAGAAAGTAGAAAGATATAGATATGCCCTCCTGGAAACAGCCTCCCTGCCACTTTAACAAGTAGAAAAACAGAGTAATAAAGACCCCTTCTGGCTTCACTCTGGTGCAGCAACAAGATTATTAGCTGTTCTCACAATCTTCATTACTGCAACAATAAATATGGAACTGAAAATTAGAAAGAAAAAGAAAGCCACTTGGCTCAGAGACTACTTCTTGGCAATCAGTACATTCTGAATAACCTACAAAATTGTGGTCTGTAAGAGGTAGTCAAGTCTCACTGTCCATCTTCCTTTAAGCACTGATGTTTATAATGGTCCCTCATTTAAAAGTGTTCATTTCCATTGCTGCTGAAGCTCAGCTCCATTCTCTTTCCCCAAAAGAGAAGGAAAAGGGAACAGTCTGAGGCAGCCTTTAAGTACACACTTTCACTTACCAGGCAGTTCTTAACCTTGCCTCTCTGAAGTCTCCTCTAAACTGATTTGCAAAGAGCCGGGGGTACAGAAAATGGGGCAAAACCTGTAGAATTACTCAGAGACTTGCTAATAGAGCTCAGTAAGGAAAAAAAAGTTTCACAGATCTCTTTTTTTTTT
>WEZZ01010281.1:153178-186880 GCA_013400585.1 Chloropsis cyanopogon
TTTTTTTTTTTTTTTTTTTTTTTTTTCACAGCTGGTGAATTGGTATAGGGAAGAGTCCTTTCTTTGCAAGTCAATGAAACTGGATCATGAACTTCCATTCTTCAAGCTCAGCTCAGGATATTAGGACAGAAAAGCACAAACCCAAAATATTTCAGAACAAACCCCAAGGAGATTTATCTTTTATAAACGTGCATCCAGAACTCTTTTGTTGGAGAAAGTGTTGTTTCTGTGGAGGAAAAAATGACCCCTTCCTCCAGGAAGTGCTCACTGCCAAAACAAGGAGATGCAAGTGTCTTAGGCACAGTCAGCACTTTCAGTCCCAGCACAGGTTAACCTGTGCAAAGCATGAAACAAGGCTTGTGAGAGCTGTTTCATACTACCCAGGAACAGAGTGCTCTCTGGTTTATATACTGCACTTCTGACTGCCCCAAAGTGCTTTCCTGCATAACGTGTTAGGCTGCAGGAGATGGTTTCACACATGCTGAGGGTCGCACTGTGCCACACTGCACCTGAACCTTCAGCTCCACAAGCCCAGGTCTTCTGGGGCACACCCTCCAATCCTCCAGACCCAGCTCTGGGTGCAGATTTCTCATCTCTTTTGGCAGTACCTCCCACAAAGTCCCATTACCAAAGCTCTGAAAGCAGCTTTAAGCTCCTGCACAAAGCTCCCCAGCAAACACGGAGCTGCCCTGCAGAGCTCCTCACCAGGATCATCAGACTACAGCAGGAGTCAGAAAGCCAACCTCAGGCACAGAGCAGCCTCACAGAGCACAGAGGCCACTGCTGGGTCTGTGTTAGACACCCACGTGCCCATGCCAGCTGAAAGTGCTTCAAGGGAGGCACAACAAAGAAATGCTGGAGAGTCAGCTCAAGGCAAGGAAAAGGAATACTTTGAGAAGCTTCCAACAAAAAGCTGTAGACAAGCAGAACCCCCTTGTGCTTCCTGTGTCTGCTGGGATGTTAAGTGACTGTTCTCTCTACCCTCTGAAGGAGTGTGGGTGTCTGTGGACAATGAGTGCTCATTAACATCGATTAATTAACTTGGAATTAAGGATGTCGTTCATCACAGCAGCACAAGTGCTACAGACAGAGAGACGTTGTGCATTAGGCAACAGTTTCAGTGATCAGGACAGGTTTAAACTGCAAACAACTGTCCATGACAGGATGGGCACAGGTGATAGATCAGCATGTGGACCCAGGCCTCACACAGCAAAACACATTGATCAGTGACCCAGGCTCAGTTCATAACCACTTAAGGAAGGAATCTAAAGTTCCAAGTTTGGTGTATCACAGCCCTAATCCTCTAAGGCAGCTAATCCACAGTCAAGAGTTACATTCAGGGGAATGGCCCAAAATGCTGTTAAGGCTTTTATTCAGTTTGCACCTTTTCACAATCTAAAACTAATCCACAAGCCTGGGTCCCTGAGTGTAACCTTGCCAATTTAGTTTGCAGAAACAAATCTCAGGGAAAATAGGGAGAACTGGCTGAGGCTGGTGAAAGGAAAAGGGAAGGCAGAGCCATGCAACTGAAGCCATTTCAGGCATGGGTCTGACAATGCTGGCTCAGCCATGCCAACAGTGGCAACAGCTAAAAGCACAGAAACAGACCAGAGAAAAACCAATTTATGCCATAGTCAGTATGTTGAACCAAATCCAGAACTAAAAGCAGAGGCAAATGGGAAGCATATGTAGCAGCTCACACAGAGCAAGGTGCATCCAGTTGTTGCACAGGGTGATACAGTGAGAGTGGCAGAGTTGAAAAGTCCTGTCCTCTTGTTTGGTTGGATGCTCAGCTCTGAGTCCCTCAAGGTGAATAGCAACTTCTTCTTGTGAATGGAAGAGCACATCATCAGCTTGCTGATTAATTGAATACTGAAAATTAACATTTCTCCTTTTGGCCCTTTAACCTTGCTCAGTCATATTACTTTGACATTATTACATCTCTGTCTTATTTGTACCCACCATCAAGCTTGTAAAAGCTAAAACCAGCAGCAAAACATTTTTTCTTTTAAGAAATATGCATGATTGAAAGGCTAAAGTAAGCTGCTATCTCCTGTCTTATCATTCTTTATAAAAGTTCTCTTTATGATTTCAAAATGGCAAGAAACATGCAATGAAATCCAGTGATAAAATATCTGAAAATGTCTGAAATACTGGTAGTAACTAAAGTGCTTCAGCAACCTCCTCCTTTAAATATCCCCATCTATGAGGGGATATATCATCTGACTTCCACTGAATTCTGTGAAGTCCATGAACAGAACAAACTGTATACACATAAAAATAACACCAAATAAGATGGAATAAGATTCTAGCACTTCTTTTCACTCCAGAACTGAAAATAATAACAAAATCAAATGAAGGCTTCATTGGAAGTACCCAAGTATTTAAAATCCAAAAAGAAATCAAGTAGCTTTTGGAGATAGGAAGGTCACACAGCATCAATCACAAGGTTTAACCTGCCAATACAGAACTGACCACTGATGACTCCTACACAAACTGAAAAGATTCATAATATCAAGCAGAGGAGAATCCTTTAAACACTTACTAGCACTTTTCAGGCTGCTTTTGCTACCTTACATCGATAAGTACACCTCACACAGGCTTGAATTAGTTATACTGCAATTAAGACGTCGAAAGCAGCCTCTGAAATGGGCATCTATTAACTCTTTCAATAGTCTAATTAGGACTGCAAAACAAGGAATACATCACAAGGCAAAACACATTTCAGCCAGTTAAAAGCAGTAGCTGGCTGAAATTGAGATAAAATTACTACTTGTAAAACCTTGGAGAGGAATTCCACAGGAAGAGTAGAATTCAAAGGCAATTCTTTAAAAAAAAAACTTAGCAACTTAAAAACCTTAAAAACATAAATTATTCACTAAAGTCATCTGTCTTATTTGACCCTTTCACATCAATTCTTAGGGAATTTTTTCAAGTGCTTCTGGAATCAAGTCACTCCCTGCTAATAAGGTACAGGTTTAGCCTGTAAATATTCTTCCCCTTGAAAGTTGTTTTCCAGCTTTTACCACAAAACAGCCTCTCTGCCATTCTTCCAGTAGCTGAGATCTCTCCAGTCACTTCATATTTGGTTAAGACACTTTTCAATTAGAAAACTAACTGAAAACAAGTCCACATTCAGTCGCTTTCAAAAGGTGGTACTTGCTAGGACCACGCCTACCTGGATAAACTTGTGTTGTGCATTCTCTTCCCGCAGCAATCAGGGCAAGGTTGGTGCTTAGAGCAGCACGATGACTGATGGCCCTGCTAATAGATCAGTGGCACAGAGGCTTTAGGAAGGGCTCAGCAGAGGCAGCTTGTGTACTAAACACTGTCACCACCGCTCCTGCCGCGCACAGGGACAACCTTGGCACACCACATACCTGGAATTTAACTGCCTTTGACCTTTCCAGCTTTTCAAGTTCAGGATTTAACTGCTTGGCTCCATTAGGAACAGCGGGAAGTGAGCAGTTAAAACCCCTAGAAAGGCTTTGAAAGCTACCTGCTAAATGTTCAGGTGTCTCTCTGCGATTCAGCAGCTGCAGGAGGGAGGGCAGGCTGTGGAATGAGGGAGCAGTTACTGTAGGAAAGGGGGCAGGAGGAATATATGAGCTAAGTTTGGCTGCTGTAAAACCAGCAGCTCTAAAAAGACATTGAGGAAGAGTCTGGCAGCTCCCCCTTCATGCCTCATTACACAGGGCACTACTCTTCCGCAGGGCTTCCCAGATGTGGGAAAAGTTACTGAGGCTTCCGGAGCAGCAGTTTATTCTGCTCTTCCAAGGCAGATTGGTTTGGGCTTTTTGCAGTTTGGCTTGGGATTTTTGCCCACTGCACTCTGCAATTTGACACTGAGCCTGTAAAACTGGGTAAGCAGCTTCCAGGGCAGAGTGGATACTCCAAGCATCTCCAGAGGAAATCAGCTGGAAGGCCTGCAGTGCATGTCATGGCTAAGGCCATCCTGTGAGCTGGGCCACTTAGAGCAAGTAGGATGCCTTCCAATGTAACCCTTCTTAAATCCCAGAGAGGTGACACATCATTTCAGTGGGGTAATCATCTCAGTTATAGTTACTCTCATACAGTATCTACATTCCTCCTCCCACTGCCTTGCAGCCTGATTTGTCTCTGGCTAATAAAGCTCAATTATTTTCTTAACCTATTTGTAAATCAATTCTCCTGATTGATGCAGACTTCTGGATGCTGGGAACAACGCTGTGAAATTTATGTTGAAGTACAAATTCAGGTTGTTGTTGCAACAGCAGGTTCCTGAAAAGATCACAGCAGAGACCCCACCGTGGTTGGCTACTCTGTCACTTGTTCAAGGACTACTGAGAAGGCCAGGAATGATTCCCAATGCAGGAGCCATTCGAACCTGCAAGCTATGCTCCTACAAATATGTAGAATTTGTTTGCTCTTACAAATATGTAGAATTGGTTTGCCTCTGTTGCAAAAAGGGAAGAAAACCACCAAAATATGAAAAAATAGGCATAATTTTCATGGTTATTTTACAGCAGAAAAATTCTTTTAGGTTTTTTTTACATTGATTTCTAAAGACCCTTGGCTCCATCCAGGGTGACATATATGTGCCCCTTTAAGAACACAAATAGATTTTATTTTAATTACTATTTTAGTAGCTTTTCTCATTGCTAAAGGAAATATACATGTGTTTAAATCAAGGATTCCCTCCCACAAACTATATGTTCTTATATCACTAGAGTGGCAGTCTCAGATACTTACAGGTAAAATGAAATGTCTGGGGTAGTTAAAATCCTTAATGAGGTCAGGTTTTTCCCCCTGGTCAGACAGGGGAGCATGCCAAGCCTCACTGGCTATTCACAGGGCCAGGTACAGCTGTGACCCATGAAAGCTGTAAAAGAAAACCACCTTCTTGGCTGAGTAAATCTTCACCATCAGAACAGAGCTCCAATTGACAGGTTCCAGTTGATTTCCCTCCCCAGTCCCCATTAATTACAAGCTCTTTTAATTACTACATGCATGCAAGGGGTGGAAACAAGAAGATTTAATTACCAAGCTCCCACCAAGAGTGACCCAGCTTGGGCACTGCAGCAGGAGCTCTCACAAAATGCTGTTCAATGACATGGCAGCATCATCCTCTGGCACTCGACCCAGGAATGCAGCTGCTGCTGGAAGCAGAGAGATCTCTTTTCTGCCTGTTCCTCTTCCTGTTCCAGCAAGGGGGTGGCACAGCTGGTGGCCCCACAGCTGGAACCCTGCTGATGGCAAGGAAAATCCTTGCAGCTTTCCAGATGGGTGATGTCCATATTGATTCTCTCTCCCCCCACTTCTCAGACTCTCCTTTCCTAATTCCCCAAAAGGTAGGGGAGGAAGTTCAAATGTTCCAGGAGTGTGCTTTTCCCCTCCTGAAACACACCCATGGCTGGTGTCTACAGTGGACTTGGGCAAGAGCAGAGACCCCGCTGGGAGCTGAGCACCCTGGCAGCATTATACTTGTGAGGGGGCAGGGAGGAACGCACACATGCCCAGGCCCCAGCCACTGTAGGACATCATGCCCAGAGCCTTGGAGAATGAATAGCCCTGGTGGGTCCACCTGCCCTGACTCAAAACTACCTGTGAGTATTAAATAGTGCAGGAGAGGGACCATCTAAGTCCACATCAAGGCATGCACAAAACAGAAATAATGCCAACAGTGTTATTTTCACCTTCACAGCACACACAGGCACACCCGGCACTCTGCAAGGCCAGCCAGCAGTAACAACCCCCAAACAAAAACAGGGGATAGTATGGATTGAAACAGGGACCCAGCACTGCTCAGCCCCTCTGAACAGTGCCTCCAGTCCAGCTGAGGTTGTGTTGAGAAAACTCTGCTGTGCAGGAGTTCAAAGTGAGCTTCAGGCAGCAGCTTTATGGGTCCCAAACTGCAGCGTGATAAAAGACGTGTACAGAAGCCACCACAGTCTATCAGGAAGGGTATTAAGACCTTCTGGTAAAGAACTTCAGCAAGCACTTAGTCAGCTTGAATTTATGATCTGATCCTTCAATTCTTGGCTCCAGAAGTGACTTGCCCTTGGCTCCTTCATATAAGCTGTGCTCATTCCTGAGTATGGCTTCTGGAAAAGACAGACAGGAACTCAGCTGAGCACCAGCTCAAAACTTTCAGTTGCTGCTTTACTTAACTGTTTTCTATTAATTCATTCTTTAAAAAAGAAAAAAAAATGTTAGCTTCATGCATGAGCAAGGAGAAGAACCAGCAATAAAGGCTGATAAAAGAATAATTTAGAACTGTGAACTCAAATCAATAAATAAATTGGAGATCGTTCAGTCACCACCTCCCAGAGCTGAGGAGAATTAAAAACCAATTAAAAACTACACATCTGCCTCCAAATCAGTCAAATGGAAAGTGAAGTACAATTATAGGGCAATGATTGTCAAGAGAAAGGGGATCTTCCTGGACCACCTTTTATGGCTGATCATATAGCAATTAACTTACAAATAATGTAACCCAATATCACTATATTATAAACCAGTGGTTCCAGCTTTAGGAAGCAACAGACTCTTATTGATCAGCTCAGAACAGTTTGCATTTGATTCGTGAAACTGTGCCTCAGGTTGCCAAGAAGAGAGCTGCTCCTTAATTAATATTAACGAGCACCAGCTCAGAAGCCTCACACTTATCAGACCCCAAAGGGGCACCAGCTGAAGCAGGAATCTCAGTGGGCAGCTTTTATCCAGCCAGAAGCAGAAGCACAGAGATTAGTAAGAGACAGTGTTTACAAAAGATGCATTAATGATCTTTGATGTTCTTTCATAACATCTCTAGCACTGCCAAAAATAACATCTTTTTGGGCTTTAGCAAAGCACCACAGCTCATGAACCTGCCTGAAATTGGCTGCATCCCTAATTTTCACAGTCACAACTCATTAATAAGCTACCAGAGAGCAAGCTCATTGTACCTGAGAAATAAAATGCAGTTGTTTTTCTGTGGCAGAACCTTCTGGAAAAGAGGAAAAAACTGTGGCCATTCATGACTCATTAACATGGTGCAAAAGCATTTACACACAAATACAGACAGCAAGTCCACTGAATGCTCACGTTAGGCAGGAATCATTCCACTTTGGTTTAGGACACCCAGCATCAGCTATTTGCATAGAGCAGATCACTTGCTTGCAGAATTAAATCCACTAAAGCACAAGTGGTGGTGTCAGGTCAGAATTTTGTTCCCAGATTCAGGAATACACCAGCTAAACTCCAGGTCTACCACCGAGTCTGACGTTCAGCAGGCTGCTTGGCTCAGAGTGCTGGCACCCAGAGAAAGAAAAGGAGCATCTTGTAGTCAGGGCACTGATGTCAGAGAGCTCCTTGAGAGCCCACAAGGTGCTGTTTGGCTGGCACTGAGACAAATGGAAATGTCACCTGAATGATGGATGCTGTGCAAAGTAAACAGAGACTGAACCTGCTTCCATGGAGCACCTGAGGCACCAAGACAAAAAAAGGTAAGCCATTTCCTTTTTTCAAACTGAGCAGCTATTTTCTTCAATCCCCCTGTTTAGAGGGAGAAAGTAACAGCCATTTCAAAGTGCCAAGAAACCCTCTGTACCTTTCAAACCCCTCATGAATCACACCCACACACAGTAACACATATTGCTAATCCTTTCCATGAATCTGGTCCAACACCAGGTGCTCCAGCTGCAACCTTTTAGCTAAAAACCTCTGCACAGAGCACCATGCACCTCAAGACCACAGCATCTCTTCCAGAAACTTCCCCAGCAGCTGGTTTTTCTCAGCCTTGTCTGTAGTGCAGTGCAGGGAGTTGCCCCACTCTCCCATGCACTTGAGAATCCTGGCTCCTGACCCTGGGAGCGCCCTGTGTCACACATGTGAAATGGCCAAAGAGGAGGCAGCTGGGGCCTGTCACCCACCAGTATGATGCCTACCAATGGCAATTCCACTTCCAGAAACCTCCAGAGATGTGGATCTTTGCACCAGAACAATGCTGCCTTGACCTGGCTGCAATGTGCAGTTCCCTCCTGGTCTCATACACTCCCAGGGTTCACAGAAATCTCAGGGCTGCCTTCAGCAAAGCCACAGCCCCTGCAAAGCATCAGCCCCCAGACCACAAAACATGCCAGAGAAGCACAAAATTAAGAGAGATCCCGGGCTGAGGGAGTGAGTTTCCCTAATCTCTGGCACTGGTACTGCTGTCCATGTTGAGTATCGAGATTCACCAGGTCAGTCATGACAAGTGGTCACTGTGGTCACCAGGGAGCCAAGGCACCAGTGTGCATCCAACCCCAACTTCACAACTGCTGAACAGGCAAGTAACAAAGTCTGCAAGACATCCAACACTGGGCAAGTGGCCAGAGATTTCCATGCACCTTCCAGCATGGCAGGAAGGCACCTTAGATTGTGCAGCTGAAAACCCAAAAAGAACCACAAAAGAACTCAAGGAACCCCAAAAAGTCAACCACAGAGACCATGTCAGAATAAATGGTCCATTCTGAGAAATGGTCTTGTTTGAGCCATGGCCATTAACTTCCAAAACAAAAGGAAAAGACAAGGCACAGCTCTGTACAGAGCTGCCAGCAGCTGGGCCAGCTGCTCTGGGAGTAAGGGCTGTGCATTTCCATCAGATCTCACTCAGGTGCCCTGCCATGGCAGCAGGCTCAGCTGCAGCCAGTCAGAATACAGGCAAGTGCCAAAGGTGTGCTGAGAGGTCAGGCATGTTTTAATGGAGCAAATTAAAGGAAGAAAATGAGGTGGAATCCTTATCAAAGCTGCAGCTTCAGAGAGACTTATAAAAAGCATACTGAAAATGAATCCATATAGCATCTGCTTTGTTTTTCCACAAAACCACCCAAACCGCAAAGCTGAGAATTAATTATCCCCACACCTTTGATAGCAGAGAGGCTGACAATAGGGCTTTGGACTGCAAGGAAACATCTCTGAGCAGCAGACTCAGGACACTTCCTTGGTTCCACAAGTTAGAGGTTAATTCCCTGTCAGTCTGCGCTCTGCTGTTGAAAGGTTTGTGTCCTCTGTAGTTAGGCAATGAAAAGACAAACTGAGTAATGCCCATGGCTCACTGTGGAAGAGAAGAACAATGAAGCAGCTACCAATAATCAAATCACAAAGTACAAAGACCAAATGTAATCTATGACTGACAGGAAAAGCAGGCAAGGTGACATGGAGATCAAAAGCTGGCCTGAGTAAATTAGCTGCAGATGGCTCCAAAGCAGACAGGAAGGGAAAAGATTCAGAATTATTTAAGTTATTGGGCTGATACACTTATAATTACAAGCAAACACATCCACACATGTAAACAGCTGGAACACTGTGCAGATGCATGACAGGCATGGCAAGAGTGTAGACATGTATGAAAACATGCCAGAGAAATAAAAACAAAAAGGTGTGTTTGGGTTCAGCTACTGTGCATTGTCATTGAGCCGGGACAGGGATAGTTACTAAAACAGTTGGTCTGCTACTGGTCTGAAAGTTACACAGTCTCAGGTTAGTCTGCACTAGATCCTTCTGCCCTGTCCTTCCTCCAAGAGATTTCACAAGATTTGATGTTACAGCTTTCTCCCATGCCTCCACTAATGCAGCATCCTCCCGCCCCTCAACACCCACTGCCAAACCTGGACTGACGTAAGGCAGCACCGCCTTCCTGCTCTTCAGACTGGTGGTAGATACCAACAATAACTCATGCTCTAGTATCTGTGGCATGTAGGAGAACAGACTTAAAGAACTCCATCACTACTGGAGAAAGTCCAACCAAAACCCAAAAAACTCCCTCTGGTGGATTCAGCCTAAAAAAATGAATTATTTTACAGAATAGTACGAAGCACAGCTGCCCTGAAAGGTGACACAAATCCAGCAGCAGCATGTTTGCTGATACCATGTTGTATTTCTACAGAGCTAACATAAATAAAGCCCTGGTTGCTTCGTGCTAAAATTAACATAAATCATTATTTAATTGTGATTTGCTTGCTATCAGTTAAAATAAAGACTCTGCCTGAGAAGAGCAATGAGGAAAAATTTCCTGAATAAACACTATAAAGGAAAAATTTTATGTGAACATGGGGACAGGTTAATGTGAACTCAGTTTACCTGAAGGGTCAGAGAGATACTTTTAAACAGTTGCACTTCAGGGGTTATTAAGAATGTTTTCCTTGTGTAGTGGAACAGAACTGCTAGAAAATAAAAAAGGTTGAGTCCAAGGTTTCACAGAGCTACAGGTCAAACAAAGAAGAGACTCCCAATGAGAAGACCCAGATCTAATACATCAAAATTTAATTCCCTGAAAAATTGCTTGCTTATATCTATCTCAACTCAGGTCAGTAATGTGTAATTGGTAAGTTCTTCTAACCTTAGTTCATACTTGCTTGACTTAAAGAAATCTTTTCTTTATACTTAATCTGATGACAATAGGCTTCATCTTTCATATGAATAGAATCCAAATAAAGTTTTGACCCCAAGCACAAGTGATCATTTCCATTGCTGAAGGTCTGAAGAGGAAGTGTTACCTACTGGATATGAATTTCAAGGAACCATATGAGCAAGTATTATTTCTTTTTAAAGATGTAACAAAAGTATGCTCAAGATATCAGGATCATTCAAAACACAATGAAAACAGGACCCAATAGCGAGACTGATTTCTGCTTATTTCATCTGTGTTATGTACAGGAAAGTTCATACACAATTAAACAGGAAAGTAAATACACAGAGGTTCTCCTTGAGTGATTTTCTAACAGTGACCACCAGCACAACAAATTGTGTTGGTGTAGTGAAATGATCATTTCTTCCCAGCAGGATTTGCTCTGCGGGGTTTGTGCACTGTACGAGCAGTCAATGATCTCTACAGGGGCTTG
Organism: Chloropsis cyanopogon; assembly: GCA_013400585.1. NCBI lineage: Eukaryota > Metazoa > Chordata > Aves > Passeriformes > Irenidae > Chloropsis > Chloropsis cyanopogon. The sequence goes on from WEZZ01010281.1 coordinate 164,020, forward strand.
GAGCTCCCAACATATTTGAGCATTTAGCCTTTATCTCCCATCTCTTGTGGGCTTCCCACCTGAGCGGGCAGTGAGCTGAACGATAAATACAGCCGGCTGGAATAAGACAAGCCTGTCACAGAGACCAAGCAGGGAAAACAATTAATTTATTCCGGTTCGAATTACACAGTTCTTCAGCGGAGGTTTCCGATGCCCGTTTTCCCTCCTAACAGCTGATCGCTTCCCTGCACTGAGCACCGCTGCTCCTGCCCGCTGGAAACAAGAAATCGGTAGCGCTTAGTTCTGGCCCATCAGGGCAAGGAGGAGGGTGAGGAGACGCCTGCTCTGTGCTCGTCACACGGCCAGAGCCCCACCTAGGGCTGGGAAGGTGTGTGACACACGGGGACAGGAGCGGCAGGGCCGGCTGCTGGAATTGCACTGCCCTCTGCTGTCACGGGAGCCCGGCTGCTGAAACTGCTGCCAGCTGACCCAAACAGCGAGGGAATGGACGGCAGAACTTCTCCACGGGATTTTTCCCACACAAAGCATTTCATCTTGCTCGCTTTTATCCACCTGCCTGCTGTGAATTTACAATTAAGGTAATAATCCTACTTCCTGTCTTTTTCTCTTAGTAGAGCTCCAAGTACTTTACTGAAAAAAAGCATACACTATCAGATTTTGGGGTTTACCCTTCAGACACTGCCTAAAACATGTTTGCTAAGGCCTGGGCAATTGGTACTGAGCTTAGAGCACTTAGCACAACACAGAGACCCATGCTCCTACCTACAGTAACAGCCGAAAAGCCCTTCTATAACATTCATCATGTAGCCATAATTGTGTTTCCAACACCCCTCCCCATATTTGCTAGTTTGTTCCTGCACTAGCACATTGCAGGATGGGACACAAGAAAATATATAAAAAAAATTATGCAGTGTTCTTCTGTGTCAACAACATAAGAACTGTAATACAACTCTGTGAAATAATCTCCATTACCCTTTTTCCCCTTTAAAATAAATAAATTTCTATGAAATCAGACAATATTACTTGGCAGAATAATAGCTCACAAAGATAATCCCTTGAGAAAATGAACACCCTCAAAGCAGCTCAAAAAGTGTCATGAGAAGCCCATTTTAAAGGAAATACGTATTTTTCATGCCTAAACACAAACATACAGTATTTTTTCAGTGCCTGTATGTGCCAGAAATGCCACACACAGAGCTTTTAACAGCTGTTAATATAATGCCCATGCACAGATCTTAACTAATTCCTTTGAAGTCAGGAATTGAACGCTGGGATGAAAAGCACAGGAGCACGATTGGCAGAGAGCTTGTGCATCATTAGGCTTCCTGCATGGGAATACCAAATCTGCAACAGCTTATAAGCATATGGTTTGAACATCAGACTTTCTAGACATAAGCTCAGATGCTGGCAGATCAGCTCAGCCTGACAACCTTCTGCTGTGTCTTGTGGCAGTAACTGCTTCTCTGCTCCTGCCTGATCCAGCAGCTCACACAAGGGGCTGTGCCCTGTGACTGGGGGCTGCTGCCTCACCCCTGGGGACAGGAAAACACAGCAACAACCCACAGAAACCACACAGCAGGGCTGTGCTCAGAGCTGCCTGTAGCAGTCTCATGGAATCACTTGGCCAAAGGTGAGTGGAATTAAAAAGGAAGGATCCCGCAAACTCACAACTGTTTGCATACATGAACATCATGAACACCATAGGGATCCTCCTGGAAGATGGGGCTACAGGTTCCTACCACCCCCTGAGACTGCCAGCATGCTGTTTGGGATACAGATTTCCATGAGAACTTCCTTACAGAGCTTCAGAGAACTTGTTTGCTGCATGTAACTCACACAGAGAAACCATTCCTTCTCATTTACACTTCATTAATTCCTGCAAATAACTGCCATGGAACTCTTAAAAGATGGAAATTCACTGGATCTAATAAAAGAGTCTCAACAAGGTCCACAAAACTTGCATGCAAGGAATTAAAAATCTTTAAAAACTCCTGAGCAGGCAAATGCAGGAAGATTAAAAAAATGTTCAAGAAAATAAGGGTGGATTCGTTTCCTCAGGGAATTTTTTTCATGCTGTCAGCATAGAATCTTGCAAGCATTGACTTTGCTAACACTGGTACAATTCTGATTTTATTTATGAGGAAACTAAGGCAGAGAGATTAAAGGTAGTGTGGTATAATTAGTACAGTTTGTCAAACTGAGTAGCAATTAAAATGGAATTGTGGGAATAGCTGGACTTTCGTATTACTAAGCATTGAAATCTATCACACCAAATGATCCAAGTCTTTAAAGGCTCATAGGTTTTATATGCATATGCTTCTGAAATAGCTAAATTAGTATATTTACCACCCCTAGACTGACCACTGTGTACACAAAGGGTGCTCTGATGATCATGAGGAAATGAGGGAATGCACAGGCTGCTTTTCAAGGGTGCCTCTAACTGTAGCACCCAAGATAATGATATCAGGCCTCTTCAAAATAAAATCTAAATAATTGTTTCAATTGGAGAAGTGCTGAGAACCACACGTTGTCGGCATGTGAAGCTCCACTGAAATCTAAATGCTTTTCCCAAATTGCTGCATTTCTATGGAATTTTCTGAAAGCTGAACCAAAGCAAAGTGAATTAACTGTTGGAATGTCCCATGTCTACAACTGGTTTTAAACACCTCTCATCTTGGACTATTTCAGGGACTTGCACTGTAACAGGCTTTAAAAGCCAACCTGTGTCATGAAACACTTCAGACAACTGAAGTGATTCTCAGACCCTGTGATGGAGGGAAGCATTTTAAACAGCTTAGAAGTTTTCAGATTGTGCTCTGCTTTGGAAAAATCAAATTCAAAATCCTTCTTAAAACAGGGTTTCTGGTCAATTACTTCTGCCTTCAGCATCTTACTAAGAACTCATACTGTGTTTTTAGTGAGGACTTGGAGCAAGCCTGCAGGGCACTCCACATATTGTTTGAGACCTGAGGGCTCTTACTGCCTGTGGCTTCAAAGAAAACTATTAGAAATCCTAACAGAAACCCACCCTTTTAGCTTTCAGATTGGCTGATTAGCACTAAATATCTAAGCAACTGATTTTTAGAGCTGGAACATTTATGTTTAGTGCCTTCTACTACCAGCCAGTTATTGTTGAAACAGCAGCTAATACCCATAACCCAGGGCAAGCAGCAACTGCACAAATCTGGTTGATGTTACAAATAGTTTGATCCTAACTTGTCTTGTGTTTCAGGTGTGTTCAATTGTGCTCATAAAACCCCCAGACATTTTTGTCAAAGGGAAAGTGCTGGGGTGTTCATTCCGGGTTGCAAGGGGAGGGAAATGTCTGAAATGTCTCACCTTCTCCTCACGTGTAACGTTCTGCTCAACAGCATCAAAGCAGCTCTGCTCCAGAGTCAGGAAACCACTGTTCTCAGTTTGGACAGCAGCAGATGGAGGAAGCCTTTGCCTCTTTGAGGAGGAAGACAGGGAAGCTGTCAGTCACAGCTTTTAGGGACACCATTTCCATAGTCATTGCATCAGCTGTTTAACAAATGATGATCACATTGGTGACACAGTCTGGTCCACCAAGTAACAAAGCACACACCTACCCAGGAGGACTACAGCACAGGATCCATTCCCACTACCTTCCTCCTTCCTTGGTTTGAACTTGGGAACCCTGTGCAGTTCTTTCCACCCCCAAAATCCATGCAAACTTTCAAAGACCATCTTGAAGCTAACATTAGGCTAAAGATTACAAGTGCCTGCCTGCAGTATATTTAAAATGCTCTTACTTCAAACTACAGACTTTCCTCCCTTTTTGATCACGATTTCAAACTTGAACTTCCATCTACTGAAATAGGTCAGACTAATTAATGGAGCAGATTTCCTTTCATCTCAAGAACAGCAAACCATTCAAACCATGGGCAGAATACTGACATACAATTAGGACTTGGATATTTGCACACACTGTATTCATGTGGACTTCTGTGGGGAAATAACTCTCTCAAAAGTATCTTAAAATAATGATTTTAACTTGTTAAATACTTAAGACAACTAATACTCTTCCTAACTGCACAATAGGTGCCACAACATACCTTTAAGAACTAGCCATGTCAGTCCATGTTTACCTGCAATCAATACATTAAAATGTTTAGCTTTTCTACATCTTTTTTCCTTTAATAACAGTCTCACGCTAAAAGTCTACCATTTCTGTTGGAGAAAGACAATTTCAAGAAAAAAATCCACTGTAAGTGTGGAAAAATCCACTGTAAGCCCTATTTTCTGCCTACAATTCTGTCTACATTTTGCACAATGACTTGAAAAAACGTAGAAATGAATAGTCAAGAAAAAGAAATACTTATTAGAATTATGACTTTTATTTTTATTCACTAGAGCAACATTGAGGAAAGAATTTTTACATACAGGTTTTTTAATCAACTTTACAAGCAAATTTCAATATACAGTATTTACTCTGGCCTGGGTTAAAAAACCAAAAACAACAAAGCAGATAGTAAGGGTACCTCTTGTTTTAGCTAGTACTGAATTGAAGATTTTGCTACACAGGAATTATGTTGGTTTTATGGTGGTGCTTTTACAGTTAGTAGGCAGTGAGCAGCTTTACCATAACAGTGACTGAATTTCCTTGATAGCACAGTTGTAAGATGACTGTACTGAGCCCTACCACCAGGGTCACATTAAATCCACTCTGCTCAGAAAAAGCCTCTGTAACGAGATAAGGAACAGCTACGGAAGCCCAACTCAAGAACTGATTTCCATTTGTACGGCAAGAAAATGTCCATATTAAGAGGATTATGTGCTGTGCAAAACCAGAAATACTTCCCCCCCCCCAACATGCAACCTACCCCATTATGACAATTTAGAATGTGCATATGGCTGTGACATGCAAACAAAGGAAATCACGCAAATGGTATTCAGTTTTCAGGCATCGTTACAACAAATCAGCATTTAGATCAAGGATGAAATTAACTGTATGTACTGACCTATGATGCAGTCTAGTTGCTATGCCTACTCTCACTGCTATAAGATGGAGAGTTGAGGAACCCCTTTTTTTCAGAACTGTATCAAAATTGTGTCGTTTTGGATTTTCAGGGCCTTTGTAATTATTTCGAGAAAGCTGGAGAGATAATATTGCACTTCTTTTCTCACAACCGTATTCTGGGACCATTATTCTTTAAGAGCTATGCTAGTCCTAGGGAAATTTTGTCATTGGCTTCGATTGGCAGTAGGAAGTGCTAGCTTCAGGGAAGGGGAAGGTAATAATGACCTGGCTGTATCATCAGTGTTAGAATTCCACAGTTAAATTAAAGTCATTGCACAACAAAAACTCAGTACACTATATGAATACTTTTAAACATGCTAGAGTGCATATCGATCCTGTGAAAGTGATGTGAAAATACCTTGGAAACAGCAACACTACCAGGGAAATTTGTTTCAAACAAAAGCCACACACAGCAGGAGGCATCTAGATTATTTTAGGCACAACTCCAAGCAATAAAGCTCATTTAAAGTGCAATTCTGTTCTTCTCTTTTGTGTTTATTCACTTGTTAAAACGCGTAATTGCCTCTGTACACACATACTGAACAGTAGTTTAATACTTTTGTGAATATTGCACAAAAGAATGAGAAATCAAAACCAAAAAAATGGCAATAAATCAGTTTTATAAACCTAAAAATACCCCTGAAGATATCAAACACTTAAATGTACACATTTGGGATAATCTGCACCAGTACTGATGATATATCTGCACCTTCCATAAAGTAGATATGATACCTGAAAATACTCACTTAAGCCCATTTGACAAGCACTCTCAGTCCCCTCTCATCCATCACTCCCCAAACCCCACCTTTCACTGAGGTGAAGCTTCAAACCTCACTTCACCACTTCTCTCCCAGCTGCCCATCTCATGACAGGCTTTGCCATACTCTGGACTTACTATACATGCAACAGAGCCTTCCCTGGTAAAGTCTGAAGAGCCCAGACATGCAGTTCTCTTAGAGGGATGCGAGGTTAGCAGCTGAACACAAACACAAGCCAGGCTAGCATCTGTCTCATCCATGATCAAATCCTGCTGGCTCCAGCTCAGTGTCTCACTAACCTGTCAGAACAAAACGGGGAAATGCTATAAAAAAGGACTATAATCTACTTATGTTCCTTTAATATATATATATATACGTCCATATAAATATAAGATTTTCTTCTGGAAAGAAAAATTAGGAACTGTCTTTTTAATGAAAATCTTGATCATCTAGATATTCTTTGCATAATTTGCTTTGATCATCTCCTTAATTTTCAGTAAAGGTGCAGATGTGAAAAAAGGTATAGATATCTATACTTTTAAATGTAAACATAAAAATTGAAACATCACTAAATCAGGCCGGCAATACCTCCAGAATACGAAGCAGAAGATGATGAATTTCCGTCAATAACATCAGGTGAAAATTGTAGTTTTACACAAAATCATATACAACTAACGATAAAATCAGCTTCTCTCTTCAAGGAAAGTTAACTTAAAAAACACACCTTCCATAGAAATCTATATGGACCGGAAAATGAACCAGGAATCTGATCATTCCCTCAGCAGTCTTTAAACTCCTGAGAAACACAGTTAGCTGCCAGGAGCTAGTTTTGGGGAATATAAAAAGTAGGTTTTATTTTCTTATTGAAAGTAAATACACTAAATACCACTAATTCAATGCTTTTCATGGAAATAAATTATTACCAGAGCATAATTGTTACTGCAATCTCAAGTTGTGGTTTCTGACCCTATACCAACTATAACAATTAACATTTTTTGTCTTGTTATGTCTTGCTTACATTGTCATCACCTCAGTTCACTGAAAGTCCTGCAGGTCCCTTATTTCAGACTGATGTAAGTAGTTCAGAAAAAGAATCTCCCCCTAGAAATTCAGAAAAGAATGTATCCATTTCCCCCCTCCAAGCTTTTCATTTTTCCACTTCATCTTCAGTTAAACAAAATTACAGTGTAAGAAATCCAAAATAATCCTTGAATATCAACGATGTACTGAAAACTCAGGTGAGACAACTCTTTTTTCTTTCACCCAACTGAGGTATCCATCAGGATACCCCCAGTTAAAGGGCTTATGTTATAGAAGCTGAATATTGAATTCATTTATGAAATGTCTACACCTACTCTAATTCTCTCAAAGAAAATACTGTATATATGTCAATGTCCTACAGCCAGAGCCTAGAACAAACTAACACTGTGTTGCATTTTACTGACATTATGTGCTCTTCAGGAACAGATTTTGGGACAAATTGCTACAGCAGCTGTTGCTGATGATTTTAAAACCAACTCGAGAACAGGAAAGAAAAGCCAAAACCAGTAACATCCAAGAGAGTCATGGGAAAGATAGGAAGAATTGGAGATGGGGCATAACATCAAATTTCTGGAAAGCTTCACTGGATATGCGCACATGTAACACGCATCATTCATGTCATGGTCCCAGAGTGCACCAAGACTACTTTCCAAAAAAAATACTTCTCCTAGAGAGCACAAAAATGTAGATTTTTTTTTCCTCCCTAATTTCCCCAAAAAGCTCCTTACCAGTTACGCACTTCTTCAGAAATTACAAAAAAAAGAAAGAAAAAAAATACAAAAAAACCCAAAATAACACATCTTTGAAAAACTCTTAAGAGTACCAGCTCTGGATTAGGACATAATAGGATTGCTCAAAGCAAATAAGTGGGGTTAATTTTTTTCCTTTTTAAAAAATAGTTGCATTTTTAATATAAGTTTTATTCTGTAAAACAGTTTCAAATTCTTACACATATGGCAAAGTTTGTGCAAAATTTCAAGTCAGGTACTTCAGAGCCTTTCAATATTAAACAGAAATCAATAAATACAAGCAGAACAATAAAAGTTTAAAATATTAATTAAAATGCATGTTGTGCAACCTCAACATAGGTGTTCTGGACCCCTTATTCCCAGAGGCTCCCTACTTACCAATTCCTAAGAGCCTGCATTGGAAGGTTTGGACAAACATCCTTAGCACTGCATTTCAAGAATCTACCCAGTAATGTGTCTATTCAACACAATAAAAACATACCACAATCATTTAACAAACGAGGATGCTTAAGCGAGAAGATTGGTTTCACCCTGTGAAATCTGCCTAATGTCCGTGAACAGTGAGAACGGGATAAATAAAGAACAGAGCTACTTCAGATTACAGCAAAACAAAACAACACAACCCACCCAACCCATGAGATTAAATAACATTAAATATGTCAGTCTTGAGAGAATGATAAATACAAGGATTTTTGCATAGGCCTCTGGAATACAGAGTCAGAATTATGGCCAATAAAACATCTGCTAGTCAGTCTAATTTTCTACCACTCTGACCTAACGAGTACTCAGAACCAAGAAGTTAAACAGAACAGCAATTTCATTGTCTAATAACTCAAACAGAGGTAAGAAATAATTTCTGCCATCCTGAAATAAATAGTGCAGCATTCTGGCATTTGTGGTCACCACAGACTTCAGTATTTGCTTAATTACTAAGATTGCAATACCATCTTTATTACAGACCGATGATAAAATAAAGCACTCTCAAGAGAAACTGCACAGCTCATAACATCAGCCTCAGAACACGGCAGGATGGAGAATGCAAACCCTAAAGAAGATGCAATTTGGAACAGTGACTCAGGATTTGCAGGCTGCAGGTACAGCAGGCTCCAAGGCAGTCACAACACAGGAAGTGGGATATGGCGTGGCATCGTGCAGTGAGATGTGGGGACGGCCTCAGTGCGTCTTTGGTTTCGGGAGGCGGGAATGCCGACCGGAGGGCATGCTGTCCCCGGAACGCACACCAGCAGAGTGTGTCTGCACGTTCTCCTTCCTCTGGACTGGTGGCCTTGGGATGTTACACTTTAGGGAGGTGTTCTGAGGCTCTGGAGGTACTGGTGTGGATTTCTGACTGCTCACTTGCTTGGATTTAACGAAGGACGTAGTTGGTGGGCGAAGTTTAGACACTTTCTGACTCTGTTTACCCTTTAGGTTATCCTGCCCAGACGTTGGCTGTGGCTGAGTGGAACTACTCAGTGGTAGAAGCTCACGTTCCTTGGAAGCAGCAGCGTGATCTGCAGATCGTACGGGAATGGCCACGGTAGGAGGCACTAAAGCAGTTGGGGGTTTCGCGATTCTCGAAGTCTTTGGCTGAGAAGCCTGGTTTGTAAATGAGGGTTGACCTTTCACAGGTAATCCAGTCTGCACCTCTGGAGCATCAGCTCGTGTAGAGGTCTGAAAGTGGGAACAAGGTGATAATGTACCTTTCTTATTACTGTCCACCTCTCCAGGGTCTTCAGTGTTTTTGTTTTTCAAATTGTCCAAATATGATGTATTTTCATCTTTTGTGTTTAACCGTACGCTCATTAAAGAGTTTACGTCATTCAGGCGATTTGGGAGAGAGACATTTGCAGCATTTGGATTCTGATGATTTCTATTGTCATGCAGATCTGGTTTAGGATATTTACTGTGGGCCTCGATATGTGGAGTTTTTATTAATTTTCCCTGGGCGAGGTCTGTGGAATTGGGAAGGCTGCTGGAAGGCTGTAGTACTTGAGGCTGTTGAATAGAAAATAATACAAGAATATATTAGGCACTGAAGACACTAGATACACTCAGAATCCAATGTGAGTTGACTGGATGCTTGATAAGGGCTGTATATCTGGGCTTTTAAATCAAAACTTTGACTTTGGCAAAACAGGATGGGTCATGGGACGCACACAAATGGAACTTGTAACTGAAGTGGAAAAAAATATACCAGCACTGAAATAAACAACAACAAAGACAAAAAAGAAACCGATCATCTTAAAAAGGAAACATGAAGAAGGCATGGTTGATGGTTTCACCCAAATCTGCAGGACAGCGCAAGAATTAACGTCGGTAAAGATCAATTCTAAGGAAGTGCTTAACCCAACGCAACAGCTGTGTGCAGCTTTAATTTCTACTCACTGCATACTGTCCTCAGCTACCCCAACCCTTTTACTGCACAGGCAGGAAAGGAGCTGGATAGACTGCATGAACTTACAGAGGTCATTTCCTTGCCTTACTGAGGCCAGAAAATCTGGTGAAGTATGTGCTGCTCAGGATACTGACTAAGCTTAGGTAACTGTTTTATCTTGAACTGATTTTAAATGGGCTGATAAAGAAACAGCTCATGTGAAAGTAGAGACCTCACTCTACCACACTGATAGCCATGGGATAAAGAGAACTGTAGAAGATTTTACATTTTATCAGAAGATACAATCTGATCAGAGACGCATCAGACAAGAGAATTGCCACTACCTCTTCTGGGTAATTTCTATTCTCTTTGCTCTGCCCTGTAAAGAGACTTAAAAGATTAATGGTGTACTAGCTTCACAATACATCCTAGACCTGCAACTTAGATACAGATCTTGGAAGCATTACTAAAAATTCTGCATTCCATGACAAAACCCAAAATCTATTAACAACTAAACTACAGTTTTAGCAGGTTTGGCTTATTTTTCTCATTTTCTTTACAAAGGAGGAGAACTGAATTCCTACCAACTAGTCATCACTCAACTACCTGGATTCTTATGAGCTGACAGGTTGCATGTATACCGTAAACAAACTTATTCTATTTATTAGTGAAATATAGTAAATAAAAAAGAAGCAATGTTTGTGTTTGGGAGATTTGACTAAAAGTGCCATTTGAGTCACTCTCCTGAATTATTCACAAGTTCTAAAGAGAAAACCCATTATTTGTATGATCTTTTTAGTTCTTCTATGAATCAGCAGGAAGAATGCAGCGATAGCTGTGTATGCAAGATTCCTGTTACACATTTAGGGCCATAGCCCATCTCAGGACTCTTTAGGCTTTTCATCTTTTCCCTGGCAGGATTACTACTGAAAACTGAATCCTCAAAATTCCTCATCAAGAAAAAACATTTAAAGGTTAATGAGAGGAAAATCAAGGTTTTTCAGTCTATTTTTTATTTATGAGCAGTTTTTCCTTTTAGAATATAGAGTTGTCTCGTATGGAAAGGCAAAATCTGGACCAGTGACATCAGCTGTCAGTGACAGACATGTAAGGGAAATATCCAGAGCAGTCAGAACATGATTGCTTTGCAAAGAGGGAAAAGATTAAAAAAAAAAGACAAAAAGCCTCCAAAATGGTGACAAATTAGTACAAAAACATTATTCCTTATGTGAGCCAAAACTAGCTTAACTTTGTAAATCCCTCTTAACCACACAATCCTACAGGAAGGAAATGCTAAACACAAGGAATAATTCCATACACTGAGAGAGTTACAGCTTAAATAAGATTAGTCTTCCACATATTTTTTCCACTGTCCAGTGTTTCTGTTTGGTTATTATCCTTCCAGTCTAGGAGCAGTCATCAGATGTTAGCCAAAATGATTTACCCATTTGAGATCTCACCTGCAAAACCAAAACTGCTAATAATGAATGCAGAAACCAAAACAATATTACCCGATTCCCAACAAATAAATAATATTTTCTAATCCCACTTGAAGTAAAAAAAATTAAAACATTTATAGCCCACAGTATTGTGTCAAATGTGGAAAAATAATTGTCAAAAAATTTTTCTCCTTCAGCTAAGAAGGGTTTTTAAATGCTAGTCTTCCGAAACACAGATAAATATCTAACCTAATCAATATCAATTCTAACTTAATTTCAAATAATTCTAGCAATACTAATCAACAAAATTTAAAAATTGGTAAGTTACAGAAGAAACAAAATTTGTATGGAAAGTTGAGTTAAACACAAACACATCTGAAGTACAACAAAGCCATCAGGGTTTCAATAATGCTATTTTGAATTCTTCTGACAAAGGCTAGGTAGTATTTGAGCTCTTCCATTCAGGCAATTTTGCATTTTACATATAAAAATAGCCAAATGCGTGTTTTCCTCATTATTCTTCATAATCTCAAAAGGTCTAAGCAGCTTATTACCCAGAAAGTTAGCAATACTAAGGTAGAAAATGGCTACGTGCTCAGAATTATGGGGACACTAAAGCTCTGGTATCATCTTTGCCCAGTAGTTTTAAATACTGTACTGCTTTCTAACTGTGTATTTCTACTCAAGATCTGTCCAATTATCACAATGACAAATTTTAATATCAAATGTCTACATGTATTAACATTCAAAATTACACTAAAAGCAGCAAAATGCCACTTGCAAAATATGCCATAACAGTTCACAAGGTATCCAACACTGACATTATTGTCACCCACAGCTCACATCTTTGTACTAAATACAAGTTCTCCTTTTACAAAGAAAGTCTTTGAAATACTGAATACTGGTAAAAACAATAAGCCAGCTGAAGGACTGAAGTACTTGGTGAATTCCATCACATGAAGGAGGAGAAACAGATAAAGAAGTATTCTGCCTTCCAGGCATAGTATTTTACTTCACACAAGTCCTAAACAAAGGGTTTCATCTGCATTGTTTTGAGTGCAGTTCTGCTAATATTTCTGGGGTGGGACAGACCATGATTTGGGTAGACTGCCATGCTACCCAGACTTCTGTTTATGTCCCATGAAGAAAACATGCAGGTAGACAAACACCTGCCCTCCTTTGAATGCTCCTAAAATGCAAAGTTGGATCCAAACATTTCAAGTACAATGTAACTGGAGACACTTAGTCCTCCTCAAACTGGAAGTACATTCGACAAAGTGCTTTGTGCACATGGTCCTTTCTGCACAAAGAAACTGATTTTTCTGTACTGGCTACAGCTTCAAAGCCTTCCAAATACTGATGCACTAATAAAAATGACTCAATTCACTCCCTACTTCATTAGCCTAAGAGATTTTTCTCTTATTTCTCTCAAGTAAAACTGGCCGTTACACCATCCAGAGAAAGATGACATCCACGAGCAGGATTACCACTATTGTACAGTTATCAAACTACTGAGGTTGTATTAGCTTTGTGCTGGAAAACTGAAACATCACGTTGTACTGTTAAAGAAGTTAAATGGACTATTAAATAAGTTAAAAACGTGGTCATGACAGTGATATTCATTCATTAGCTGCAAATTCCCTTCAGTTTTGCTTTGGTTATCTTGATCCCCATCTCGATTCCCTTTATAATACCTCTGTAGAATGAAATAAAGTAATTTCCTCCCTGCAGTATCTTGAGGAAGGAGGGAAGCGATGCAATGGAAAATCTGGGAACTGCATGCACATCTCCCACAGACATGCATCATGCATAGGGCAAAGAAAAAACCCAACAGTGAAAATGCGTGAGGGGGAGATGGGAATAAATCTGAAGTTGTACTGTACCACGCTTTATCACAGAAGTAATGGACTAACTTCTCAACTCCTTGCCAATGGCATAATGGAAAGCAGAGACAAGAAAAAGACAAGGACAATGATGTCAGAGGACCAAGACAAAACAATGAGCAATTGCCATGACAGAACTGCAACTTTTCACCATTTCAATTGCAATTACCATGTCCTCCAATTGGTTTTTAATCCTCCTTCAAGAAACAAAGGTAGCAACAGTATTTAAGTAATGCAGTACAAAAATATTTATAGCAAGACCTGCATGGAATACCTTTGCTCTTACAACTTCAAGGTTTTTAGCAGTTAATCTCTTGTACTCCAAATACTACAACTAGAATTTGTGTGTATTATTACAGCTGTATAAAAGGAAAATCTTTGCATCCACGCATATGTATGTTCAACATTTAACCCTGAACACCAAGGTCATTAAAGGCACAGCATTCCATCTTTGGATCATATTGCCCTCATTTTTAATAACTCATCTTCCTAAGCAACTCACTCACGAGTTGGAAGAGACGACTACTTCAGGTTCTTGTTGGAAAGGGGTGGAAGGGAAGGGTCACAAACTCTGCTATGTAATTCTGTCATTCCCTCACCAGTTCTGCCATCCCTCCTCTCACTGCCTTGGCACAGGATAAGCTGTCATTTCGAACCACAGCCTGTGCAGACACACTCCTGCTGAAAGGCTGCACCAGACAGCTCTCATTTTCCACCTCTGGAAAACATCAACATTTCACACCTTAAATCTGCAGCATTTGCTAATACCTTCTTTTTGAACTTTTTTTTCTTTCCTTTTGATCTAGCTGTATTATAACCATATTTCAGCATTAAAATACAGGATTCTGCAGTATGGAGAATGACCTCAAATAATGACACAGAACAATCGTATTTTTTTAAGCATCATTCACCACAGCCATGAGGATTGTAAAATAATTGGTAATGTTGCAAAGCATTATTCTTTTTACTGCATAGTCTGTACAGAAACCCCAACTTTGAAAATTTAATTTTTTGAAGAAAAATTACTTAAAGTAATATATAACTACATCAAGGCAGGTATTTCATCCACATATATAGATATATGTGTAGGAAGCAGATAAATATGACCATACACAAAAATCAAGGGGTTTTTTGCAAATATAAATTCAGTTTGGTACAAGAGTCCTTTCTCTTGTAGTTGACTCTGCAAGTACTGAAGTTGGGAGGAAAGGAGTTTTTCCTAAAAGACTCTTCTTCATATAGCTGAACACTCTTGGAGCAAAAATAACTACATAAAAAAGGCAGTAATGTAAAGATTCCAGGATGTTTTTTTATAATTTGTCACAGAACTTCCCAGCTAATGCTCTGGAGCAGCTTGTTTGTGCTAAGACAAGCACTCTGTACACCCTTCAAAGCTGTACTGCTCCATAAAGCTTTGGAAACATTTCAGTGCTGAGCAACTTGTCTTTGTTTAAAAGAAAATGCATGAAAAGGAATAGCCTGGATCTGATTTATACTCACTGGGCATAGAGTAGCTTTCTTCCTGGTGATAACAAGCTGTGTGTCACCTGCTAGAATTGCTTAGATTATCTCTATCTGTAATACTTACATACAAAAAGTGTAAATACTTCTTCCTGGACGTGCACAGTAAGTGGAGATGTAACAGCTGCAATGCTTGAATAACAAACTGGTTTTGATCAGCATTTCTGTGTGGAGAAGCACTTGGGGGTAAGGGGCCTAGAGAAGATGGTGTAACATTCTTGTACTACAACACAAACTCATGACTGCTTCCTTACCAATGTGTATTCTAAACGTTTGTTTCTAGAGCCGCATCATTAAAGCTCCAGAACACATATGCAATGGTTTAACTGTAGTGAACAAAGTTTGAGATGTCATCAAAATATATCCTATGACCAAAAGAAAAACAAATGACCATTACATAGGAGTTTAGTTCAAGACATGTGGCAATTACAGGAACAAAATTATTTGGTTTTTATTCCTGAAATGACAAAATTAATGTACTGTTATCAAAGTGTTTATGAAATGCAAAGTGCTGAATTGTTTCCAAGGCTGGTGAAAAAACATGAAACTAATAAATGTGGAAGTATTAAAAATTAATTGTCATTAAAAGTGAAAAACATACATCCAATGCTGAAGTGTGCTGTGTTGCAGTGCAGTGATATGCTAAGGCAAGTTCAGCAGCAGGTGTGCTGACATTATGACTGGTGCTTTAGAGAGAGCCATAAACCTACCCTAGTGTAATATTACCTACTAGGGATATAGTTCCTGTCCTGTACAGCAGGAGGGAAATCATTTTTAGTTGTTTATACACTGTAATATAAACAGTTTACAGATTTACACCCTCATAATCTATAGTGCCTGTAAGTGATCTATGTATCCATCAGCTATCAACAGCACAGCGAAAAAAACCTGCAGAATTCACATGTAGAGATGATATTTTAGGTTCAAGATCCAGAAGTTAGGAAAGAAGTGCTTGACTTACAAGTTTATACAGAAAACACAACCAGACAAAACCTGAGACTACTTCATGTTTCCATCATCTTCTCTGTATTATTGCAAAAGAACACTGACATTAGTGTTTCAGGTGGTGATGCCCAGCTCACCATTTGCCTTTAAACCCCCTATTTGGCATTTCATACCAGCTCAAAAACCTGAACACTGAAACCACTGAACCAAGTGGGAAAAAAGGGTACTAGTGACCATTCCAGTAATATTTTACTTTACAGAATTGTTCACACAATGATAAATCATTAATTTTTCAAGAATTTCATTAAAAATGCCTAAGGAACCTCCTAATTTATACTTTATTTTTATTCTCAGTGTTGTAGAGGAGAGTAAACCTAAGGCTTTAAGAAAAAATCTACTAACAGTTCACTAGTGGAAACTTATTTCCTAAACAATACATTAGTTATAGTTCAGGTTAACTAGTCAAGGGCCCATTTTCATTTACTTTACATCCTTTACTAGCAATTCATTGAATGCAATATATAAGATGCATACTAAAAAAATCCAACCTGCTTTAGTAATAGAAAGTTTACTACAGAATCCCAAAAAAAGAGGCCACCCTTGTTGGTGGAGGGATGAGGTGGAGGCCCAGAAAACCAGCAAGATTAGCAAGCAAAGTTTTTTTCTTCAGCTTAGCAGCCCCTGTGAATGATGTGACACAAGAGGCTCACGGGGCAGCTGGGACACCATCCTCCCATTCTGACTCTCCAGTCATCAAGCCCCAAAACCATAACATTTATATGATCCTCAGGTCTAACACTGATCTCCTTGAAGTCAGTCTCTGTTGACAGGACAGTGAATCACCCAGCCTGTGCCTCTGCTGGCCTCTCCACTCAGCAACAGAAGGCACAATCATCAGATTTTGGGGTTCTATGTTCATTACACACACAGAGTCCCACATCAAACACCACAGAAAAATGAAGCACATCCCTTATTGCACAGAGAAAAGCCCATGAAAGAGGCTGTGCATTCCTGATGAGTTGTTTACATGAACATTGTCACAGAAGCGTCAAGAGAGTATTTGAAGCACAGTTTACAAAACATTAGATTTTTTTTTCTGGTGATTGATATAAGTAAGGATTATTGCAGTGTGAAATATATGTAAGCTTAGTTTTCCAAGGCGCAGCTTACTCTTCAGATCTCCATTGGCCCTGGAAATCTTACTTTGTTTCCGTAATTTTACTTTGCCTTTATTTCTTGTCCAAATACACTCTTGAGCTTTGCTAGGCAAACACTGTAATTTGCAAATTACAGTACATTTAAAAAATATAACTTTAGCATTATGAAGTAGTTATATTTCTTCAAACACTTATCTGTTCAAAATGCAATACCAAAGCACAAAATAAGACTTACCATTTCTCTATGTCTACGTAAGCATACAGTTTTAAAATCAGCAATTGTCTTTTGTTTTGCAGATCCAAGCCAAGTGAACAAATGCATCTTACATCAGCCCACATTGTAGCTAGCACATAAGGAACGTTAATAAATCATGCAAGTTGTGCAACAGCCACTTCAATGTAAGAGAAGCCTTTTTACAACAAATACCAAGAGAATGGGGGGGGAAAAAAAATTAGTTTGAGGGAAGCCATTCTGAAAAGTTAAAACTTTTTGTGAGAGACAATGCAAGTGACACTTTCCCAGCAACACTTTTCTGTACAACCACGACACGCTGACGTGAATACACCCAGAGACGCGCGCGCGGACGCGTGAGCAAACGGAACACACACACACACGGACAGGAGAGTGCATCACAGCCATGGAAAACAGGGAAATGCAGCAAGCAAGACTGATGTTAAGACAAGACTGGAAACAAGGGCCTACTCGGGTTTGCCTGAAGAACTGCTGAGGTCTATTGGCATTTAATAACTGTTACAAAGCTATAAGTTGTAGCTGCTCGCGCGCTGGCCGAAGGAAGCGCTTTGTTAGCCACAGACTATCGTGTATGCCTGGAGATCTGCCTGAGAGAGGAGGAGACTACGAGATGAACGGTGCGTGCAAAGGGGAAGCTTCTACCGGAACACGGTGAGGGAGATGAGTGAGAGGTACAGACTCACTCTGTCTGCGGTGCGGTGGAACACTCCGAGGGATGCCCTGGAATGAGCCCTGCCAGGGAGAGAAGGAGGGAGCAGAATACCCACCCTGTGCAGAAAGAGAGAGGGGGAGAAGTATAATAAAAAAAGAGAACAGGGAAAACAAGACACCAAAAAGCCACACCATTCTTTTTCTTTTTCCCCCAGAAAGGTATCATTATATTTCCAGTTGTTCTACTCTCTATAAGCAAATGTTACACGCTACCAGAGCCCAGATGTCCTGAACTAGTTAGAAAGCCAACAAAATACCTCAATTTTTTTCAGTATATAAGCACACATTTCTGTCCTAGCTAGTTTTAGGGGAAAAGTACAGAAGCTGAGCTTTTCATGATTAAAAATACATTATAAAATTGTATTTATACAGCATTCAAAAGTATTTTAGAAATGCCTCACTAAGTAGTAGCTTGCTTACTTCCAATCTACTGGAAAACCAGTCAACTTTAGTTTTCAACAAAAATTTCTAATGCACAGAAACAAATTTTCCAGCAAGTCCTGGAGCTCTAGAGGCCACTTTTCTCCAATTTCATCAGTATTATTTATTGTGGAAGAGAAGAGGTGACATAGGACTGTTTTCCTTGCACTTTGCTCTTAGAGTTTGAGTCTTCCATGAAAGGATCAGGGAACTGTGCAGATCCATGCAGTGCAGGGTTTGCCTGTCAGAGCTCTCAAATCCCCACAAGTGTGACACACTGTGGCTCCTACGTTCTCAAAACAAGAAAAAGTAACTTTCTTATTACTTTGCCTTTTCCCCACATCCTTACCTTTGCAAATCCAAGCTGCAACTTCCCTCTTAAACAACACAATCTTGATTTCCTATTTCAGCAGGACAGTTTTAAGTATTTACAATCCTTTTGCCATTTAAGTGCCTGAAAACTGCTTTTCTAAGTCCTGAAACACTGGTACCACAGTAATGACAGCCCCACTGCCTCCTGACCAACAGCAGCTAACTGTGGCTACCCTGTGTGCCAGCAGGCTGAAGGTATCTGAACAGCACCCACATGACAGAAAACAGGAACCCAGTTTACCTCTCCCCTCCAGATTCTCTGCTGCTGACCATACTGCCACAGCTGGACAAATAATAAAAGTATTTGACTTCCATGCTTCTTTTAAAATGATGTTAAACATCACATTATTTCTATAAATAAATGTTATGCTTTTATTTGTCTTAGAGTTTTAAGCACTTCCCTGATCTTCCAGTTATCCTTACCTAACCAGATTTTATTCAGCACTACTCCAAGTTTCAGTACTGCTAAGATGAAATTTAGCATGCATTTAACCAAGTCTTAGAATCTGCTAGTCAGAATGCTTTTCATCTAGAACAGGAAATAAAGAAAAAAGCCTAACAAGACTCCTTTATTGTTCTTCAGAAGTTGAGATAAAACAATTATTGCAGCAAAATCTAAGGGGAAAAATGGAACAAGTTCTTCAGTTTGATTATCTCTAGATGGAGGTATTGATTACCTAATGTGTTCTTACAGTCCTCCATCAGCGGTCATTAAGATCACAATTTTTAGACTGCTGCATGAAAGCACTGGAACAGCACTAGCTTCAGTCAAGCAATGTGACAAAATAATATAATGTGCTGCATCAGCTGAATAGGTACATATATTGAATACATAAACAGTCCTGGGAACACGATTTATCAATCAATGACTGATGAGAAAATTATCAAATGCTTTGGATTTTCAAAGCGCCATACAAAAGAACACTACATTTTACAGGTTTGTTCACATTTCATCCAAAATTGTGTCAGGGTACTGGAACACCATAAAAAACTCTTTTCTTTCTCTAAACATAACTGAATCTCCACATAGTGGAAAATACATTATCACCAGGCAGAAGTCTGATTTTGCAGAGACTCATCTGAGCTGGCAATGGGCTTTTTTATTTGAAATTTTTAGCACATTAAGGAGGGAGGTGAAAATTTTATATCCTCTCCCTTTAACTCTCTGAAAAGAGAGATTAAGAGAAGCACAAGCCATCTGAGCTACGTAACAGTTAAGATACTATTGTAAAGGCAATGAAATATTTACGTGTCTTTATACGTTCCAGAATTTTTTAAGCATCCATATTAGCACTTCAAAGCACAGCACTAAGTACAGTCTTCTCAATAACTCTTCATGCTACTTTATCATTGCTCTGACTAGAGAAGCAAATGAAGAAAGTGCAAGTAACTTCCTTAAATCTTTTGCCTGCTGAACTGAACTGGTCTCCAGGCATATTTTAATCCCCTTCTCCCAAATGCTGCAGTTGACATTGCTCCATAAAGCTAAGTTTCAAATAAATGCCAGACTTCTTTTCTGTAATAAATGAATAAATAAATATTTTTTTTCTAAAAATGACCCAAACAAGGGTTGTTTAATTGTACATCAAATAAGGTAATTAAAATCAAACTCAACTGGAAAAAGTAAGAATCAGCAGATATAGCACTGGGAATGTATTAAGATGAGTGTTATAACTTAAACTGATTACAAAAATTATAAACGATGTACCAATCCCATTGATATAGCACATTAAGATTTAACTATCTGCAAATATGCCTGGCTTACAAAAAGATTAATTTTCTTTTTATAGTAATTATTGTACAAAACTCCAGCAAATTTATCAAGCTTTCTCCTTTAAACATCAACTCATATTCATCTCCTATTACTCAAATGTGCACCAAGGTTCCCAAGAAATCAAAAGAGGACGAAAAAAGAAACACACTAAGTAACACATCTCCTCAGATGATGCTATATATTCAAAATACACAGATAATGTGGCAGTTTCCTACTAAAAGTAAGACAAAAACCTGAATATAACCACTTATTTATTACAATGTCTATAAAACTCATAAGCAAGGCATTCTAAAACTGAAGGATGGGAGCATGACTTACCTCAACTTCTCTTAAAAAAACCAAACCCAAAAAAAAAAAAAATCTGATGGGATTCTTCTGGGTTCTGAAGCAACTTTTCCCTCTAAGACTTTAATGTTAGACAGCAGTTTGAACAGTCTCTCCCTACAGCTACTACGTGCATCCAGCCACTACGCTTAAATCCCATTCCTCTTATTTTCCAAATACTGGATTGGTGAAATAGCAAAGGCATCCCCAAAGAGAAGTGAATCAGAATTTTAAAACAACATGAGATTCAGGAGTGGAAAAATAAGAGCAGCTGAGATAAAGCAGACTACAAACCAGAAGGACAAATATTCTTCTGAGATCCTGATGAATTGTACTATTGCTTTATGTTGTACTAAATGCTTTATGAAGTTCTGACTCTAACTGCACTGGGAAAAGCTGGTGGCTGTTTCTTCTTTTAAATGCTTCTATGAAGACTTAGCCCAGAGTTTTCCATGGTTAGTTATGAGCAGACTTCAACTTTAGAATAAGAAATCACATGAACAAAAGCAATTGCTTCTGCCAGAAAAGGAGAAGTGAAATATTTCTAAGCTATTGCCACACAGTAATTTTAGCCCAACAGCCAGATATTCCAGTTCTTTTCCCAAGGATACACCAACATGCAAAACTGCTACTGCTTTAAAAAGTCTTTTCTGCTGCAGAAACAAATACAACTACAGCAAAGACCCTTTCTTAATTCATACAGCTGAAGCCTCTGAGCACTTCAGTGAGGAGGTGACTTTTGCTGCCTCTCACCAAGCACTGCCAGTCCTCATATACACTCAGAGCTCCACATCATGAACAAACTTAGAATGACAGGCTTCAATACTGAGGCAAACAAAATGTTTCTGCAGCAGTCTTCTCTTACTGGCCTAGCACCCAGAAAGAGATCATGAATGAGCAGTTCTGACATGCAATAGTCTTTCTGAAAATATTCAGATGAAAAACATCACCAACCCAGTTTTATGTGCTGGTTTACACTAAACCAACATGAATTGCTTGTGAAGGGTTCAAGGATCTCTCCTCCATGTAGTGCCTACGTGTCATGCACAGTCACAGCACAAGAGACAGGTGCAAAATATGACCACCTAGTTCAGCTATGGTTTTGTTTCACCAAGTACATGTATAAGAACATGAAGCAAACAGCAGAGCATTGGACAGTGACAGCAACCAAGGATGCTGTGAAGATGAACACATACAGTGACTGGACCTCAAAAGCTGCAAGCTTAAATTAATGGTTGTGAAGCTGATACACACAGGATGTTTAAGGCTAAGGTGGAAGGAGATACTAAAACCAGAAGGCCAACAGTACACAAAGACAGACAAAAGATTATAAAGTTCATCAAAACAACTGACATGAAAGGCTTTGGAATGACAAACTGGAACAAAATTCAAAAGGGAGGCAAAGAATATCTCAGTGCAAAAGTAGAGAAAAGATGGAGCAAAGAACAAGACCATGCACGCTCCCATGCAAACTGACAGGTTCTGTTGTCATTTTAGCAGAGACAAGAATGAACTTGTATGCACATTTAGGCAGCAAAGCTCATTCTCATCATTGTAAGCTGTTACCAAGGGGAAATATCCAGCTTTTACTGTACACACTCTGCTCTAGCAGGGAGTAGAAGAGCAACCAGAAACTAGGAGGAACTGGTCCTCACAGGCCAGAATCTTCTGCAGGTATCTTGGACCAAATTCAGGGCTTTGCAGCTTGCTTGCTTGTCATTTACTTCTCAGCATCTGCCAACATCCTTTCCAGCCCAAGAAACCAATGATTTATGAACAAAAACCTGACTTCTAACCCCTTTACCCTCAAAGTCTTAAAAACATCAGTATTTACTATTAGAGAAACAATCCTGCAAAGCCTGAAAGTCAAGTGTGGCAACGGATGCTCACATTTTTCTTTCTTGTAAGCTATCCATTAACATTAATTTCTTGAGGAAATTTTTATCCTCTTCCAGGGTTTCATTATTTTCTTCCATGACAGTAAAATTGTAAGATACACTAACTGGAATGAATTCTGTGTGACAGACCTGTAAGAGATCCTTTCAGAAATGTCATGGTCTACCCTGCCAGCAAATATTTGTACAAGCCTTTATCCCAAG
>WEZZ01010282.1:0-97953 GCA_013400585.1 Chloropsis cyanopogon
GGCTGTGTCGGTGCGTGTGGGAGGCCCGGGGAGGCAGCGCGAGCTCCGGGCGGGGGAAGCCGGGGTCGCCGGGGCGTGTGGGAGGGGATGTGAGGGTCACATCCCTGAGGTGGAGGGCGAGCGATGGGTACGAGGGGGGATTGTGAAAGGGCCCCTGGGAAGTTTAACCTTCTCCTTCCCTCTCCCTCCTTTTATTTTTTTGACTCTTTTTTTTTTAAAAAAAAAGAAAAAAAAAAGAAAAAAACTGTTTGTTTACGTGTGTTCGAAGACGCCCTCGTGCTACCTGGTGGGGTGCCCACCTGTTTTCTTGTCCCATAAGAATGGTTTTTTTGCAATAATTGTGAAGTTTTTGCGGGATTTGGTGTTTTTGCTGAAGAGATAAACGATTAAAACTGTTGGAGAAGATGGATGCACAGTGCTCCAATTGTACTAGGTGGGAATGCTTGAGGTTTGTGGTGCCTCTCTGCTTTTTTGGAGGTTCAGCGTAGCTTATCTGCAGAGATAATCAGGATATCGTGTTTGGGCTGCTGTGAGCATCAGTTTGTCTTTCCTCAGTGGTGCTTACCTTGCTGGAAGTTGTGTTTAGGGCTGCAGTTGGAAGTTATTTTCCCTGCCTTGAGGGAAGGAGGAAGAGAAAGTTATGTAACACAAGTGTTCTAACCTATGGATCAGAGCTGCCTCATGGTGCTGGGGCTCTGTTATTAACCTGTAAATAAGAGCACGTTTGCCTGTGAATCAACAAGTGGCTGTCTCTCTGGGCAGGTTTGGCTCCACCAGCATCCTTTCTTTCTTGTGTATACTGTCCTTTCCTTCATTAGAAGGGCTGGCAGTTTGATTAAATTGCAGCATTGTTTTCTGTACCATTCCGTGCTTTTTAAGTCTTCCTTTGAAAACAAAAGGAAAATAAGAGGTACACCTGCGAGGGGATCGGGTTTCAGAGCTCTCCGTGTTTGGGTTAGCGTTTTGAAAGCTGTTCACATGTCGGTGTCGCTCGTTGCCATCTGTTGCTGCATGCATGGGTAATTCTTTGGAGACTCTGATTTTTAGCATGCTTCCTGACCAATAGACGTGCCTGGAGCAGTTGGATCACCTCTGCTCAGATTTTAGAACAATGAAGTGAGCGGATGATGGAGATGCAGCAGCTTCTGGATTAGGTTTGTAGCACGTTGGCTGAACTCGATTCAAGAAGAGCTGATTGATTTTACACATTTTCTAGACTTCCTTTGCCAGATAAGCTTGTTTTTGGAGGCTTATTGATGGCTATTATGTAGCCTAACCAAGTGCATTTGGTTAAGTGTATGTGATAAATAATTTTTAGTATTGTTATTTGAGTTTTCATTTGGCTGAAATGTTTTGAGTTGAGTTTTTTGCCTTTTTTTTTTCTTTCTTTGGTTTTTTTTTCCTTTAAGTCCACATCTTTAAATGGGGTTCCATGTTAGTTCACTTTATTTATTATTTAATATTAGGTTCCACTGGCATTTAAGAAGGGAGCTGCATTAGTATACTGCAGAGAGAATTGCTATTAAAAAAAAGAAAAAGATTTATTCGCTTACTCATCTGTCTCAAGCTTTGTTAATGCCACAGGGAGAGGAGGATGGTCATTCCTGGTTTCTGTGAACTGCTGGTACATGAAATGCATCTCGTGTGCTCTGGTTCAATTAACAAGCAGGGTTCTGTGCCATTTGAGTGCAAGTTTGACAACACTTCTCATATAAAAATACCACTTTCCCATTGTACTATTTGAATCTTGTAGCTTTGGGATGGCTTCTGGCCTTTGCATTGTTAGGTTTCAGGGTGCAGGGGGAAGTTCTTGTTTGCTGTTTTGGTATTCTTCAGACTACTTGGCTTCAGAGTCTGTTAGCCTCCTTTCTAGCAGACTTGTGTGTGTTCTGGCACAGTTTGGGTTTTGACCTGTCAATCGGTTTTCAGAGGTTTGGGGTTGATGGAGCATGGGTTTTTGCTGAGATGTATACTGTCACATACCTTTGCAGCCTGGGGCAGGTTAACCATGGTTCCTCTATGGAAGCTGTAGCAGCAGCTTCATTGATAGTGTCTTTGAGAGGAGAGCAGGCATTTTGGTTTTGTTGTTGTTTCTTTTCTTTCTTACTAATGCTTCGTCAAAATAGCCCAAAGTGAATTTTTGCAAAGGAGTAAATCTGTTTCTATAATGTTTAAATAAGGAGTGAAGGGTATTTAAATGAAAGAGAACTTATTTGTGCATTAGTTGTAACGGAGACCTGTTTTTATTGTCAGAAGTTTCCTTAATCTTCAGCTGAAGAAATAGGCTGTTACTGACCTGTTTGCTACATTTTAAAGGATACTCAGTGTGTGAGTGAAAACATTCTTAATGGCTCTGTCCGTGATTGATACATGTATAAAGTTTGTAGGACAGAGAGTGAAATGTGTAGGTTTTTGAGGGCTTTTTTCCCCTCTCCCACTTCCTGTTGTGGAGATGTGTGCAAACACAACCCTTTTGGCTTTAGGGCAGTGTTAAAAAGAAAATAACTGTGCAGTCCTTTCTCCCTTTCAGGTGGTGTTTGAGTGAGCTGCCCGTGGGGCTCAGCAAGCCGCAGTAGCGCTGCTCCTGGAAGGGTCCCTCCTGAGGGCTGCAGTGCGCACGTCCTGCTGCTCTCTGGGCAGTGAGGGAGGGCATAATCTGGAATAAATAAATCTGGAATCATTTCATGCTGCTTCCTTGGCTGTCTATAATTTGAGATAAGGATATTTAAGAGTTTATAGCTGGCTCATGCATCTCTTGCCTTTTGGCACAGGGCATGCCAGATCTCCGTTTGGGTGGGATGGCTTTTTAATTAAAGCACGTGTCTATTTTTTCATACCTTGTTCAGTTATGTTTTATACTAATGAAAGGTATTACACTCATGTTTTGGGAACCTAAGTTCTTGTAAGTTACAAAGATTCAGTAACACTTTTGGCAGTGCTGGCCTCTCAGACTTCAGAGTGTGCCTTACCTGGCTGTGTGAGAATTTGTCTCACTCAATCCCATGGTTGGCCTCTGAAATGGGGAAGATTTTGGATGGCAGTTTCTGAAGAGCTAACTAACTGATCTGTTGGTGGAGGCTGAACTGAGACCAACCAACTCTTCCCATTCAAGAAATTCAAACTGCAGTTTGGTAGCAAAAGATGACTTTTTTTGACTGCTTTTGGTGGAATCTCTTTCAAAATAACATTTTAATTTCTGGTTTAGCTTTTGGGCTTCTAAAATCAAAACTGAAGGCGCTCTTAAGTGTTTTAACCCACTTTAATAGTGTTGATATGCTATGTAGAATTTTCTTTATTGCAGAAAAGCATTTAGTGTTAGTGATAGAGAACACAAACAGTGCAAGCAGAGGTGTGTACTTCTCCAAGATCATGCAGGAGAGGCTATTCCTGTAGTGGGATCCTGATGTTCAATTCTATTCCTATCAAACTTTTCTTACTTAAAAAAGAAAAAAAAAAGGTGGTTAAGTTATTCCTATTGCCTGGTGCCACTCCTGACAGTTCTTGACTAGATTTCAGTCTTGTCTGAACTGGAAGAACGGAAGATGCCTCCAGCCGTGTACAGCACCGCTGGTGCATCTGCACCACCCTGGTGTCTGGCTGCAGCACTCCCTGATTGCTTCAGCTGAGCCTTTCCTCTGGTGCTCCCCACTGAGATGCACTTTGATTTGTTTGGGGTCGCTGGGAAGAGCATGTGGTGTTCTTCATTATCCATGTGCATGGGTTTCCTTTCACTTTAAGAACAGGAAAGGACAGAAGTAAAGAGCAAGACCCAGAGACTCAACAATCAAGACTGACATGTAGTCAGCAGTGGATTCTGTTTGGCCCTGTTGGAGGACAAGATCTGCTCTGGGTGTTCCAGAGTTTGTGCTTTGCTGCCTGTTTGCCTTTGAAGACAAAAGGAATGTAGGATTGTGTTTTACCAACTCTTGAACTTCTTGCTGCCCTCATGAACAGCAGCACAAGCAGTCAAACTTCCAGTTTTGGTTACGAGCAGTGATCTTGCAGTAAGACTCCTGTTCCTTCTTGCCCCTTCCCAGTGATTCCTCCAGGATGGAGCTAAGCAGTGGTAGCCAGAAGTGCAAGCATCCCCTTGTCAGCTCAGCCCGGTGACAGTGAATATGCTTGTGTTTCCTCCAGTGATTTTTGTGTTTCTCTTTTACCACAGCCTTTGTAAAAACCTGTGATGATGTTGGAAGACAGGAAAAAGTGTTACCAGGCTCTTTGTTGGGGAGCCCTGGCTTGAGTCCCTTGAGATTTGACCTGTTCTCTGTTTGTTATTTCCTGCTTGAGTTGTGATGCAACAAATAGAAAAAAGCTAGGAAAATGATTTTCTTTCCCCCTACCTCTTCATTACAAGCACACATATTTATTCATACCAATAACTGTGTGTGGAATTCATTGCATATTCCGTGCTGGAATATGATGACTTATTTTGTAGTATTTTACTAGTATGAACTCAGCCATCTAATTGCTAGTAAATTGCAAATCCTAAACAGAACCCTCTGATGAGCTCTGATGAGAGCTCAGTACTTAGCTAGAAACTGTATAGGGAGCTGCTATGCTGGAAGCTTTAGTACAGTTTATTGGAAGCATTGTTCATAGCACTTTCCTTGTAAAATTAGATGCTGCAAAGTGTCTTTTTAATAGCTTTTAACTGATCTATAGATTTGGTATTAGCAGAGCTGACTGAATGGCTTGTGTCCGTGTATGGCATCATTAAAGACTGGGAAAAACATACCTAAAACTTACTAGCTGAAAGAAAAATATGTGCTGTCATACTTGCCAGAATAGGTATAAACCTTCGTACACCATAATGAAGTGTTGTTAATCAGCCTCCAATTCAGTATCTGCAGTTTGCTGTTACCTTTGGTCAGATACACTTGAATTTCCCTGAGGTTTGATTTGTTCAACAGTGTTTGCTATGAGCGGATGTTTTGGAGTAGTGGAATCACACACAAATGCTATGTGTGATTTTTTTTAAAAAAAATCACCCTAAATGGTTTTATGATAAATGTAGTGAATGCTGTGTGATTAGCATTCTGTTTTCTGCTGGAAGTACAAAACATCAGGGCAGAAACAGTCTGGGAGGTTCCTGGAGTGTGTGTCCCCTGACACAAATGGTGAGGTGGAAACCTGGGGGAGGCACCTGCTGGACCTGTGGTTTGTGAACAGAGAAGGACTGTTGGGTGATGTGATGGTCAGAGAACATCCTGAGCAGAGCCATCATGCAAGGGTGGTTTTCAATTCTTGGGGAGTTAAGGAGGGGAGTCAGCAGAACTTCCATGTCAGACTTCCAGAGAGCAGAGGCTCTGGCCTGTTCAGGAGCCTGGCTGACAGAGCCCCTTGGAAGGGATTCCTGAAGGGCAGAGGAAGGTTGGACATTCTTCAAGAAGGAAATCTTACAAGTGCAGGAGCAGGCTGTCACCATGTGCTGAGAGATAAGCCAGCAGGGAAGAGTGGTCTGTCTGAGCAGAGAGCTTTGGCTGGAACTTGGGGAAAATCAAAAAGAAACAACCTTTGAAACAAGGGGCATTAAACTCAGGATGATTACAAGGATGTTGTGAGGTTGCACAGAAAGAAAATTAAAAGTCCAAATCCTAACTAGAACTTTGGCTGTTACCGTGAGAGACAATAAAAATGTTTCTATAACATATATTAGCAGCAGAAGGAGGGCCACAGAGAGTCCTTTATTGGGTGTGCAGGGAAACAAAGTGACCAAGAATGAGGAAGAGGCTGAGATGCAAAATGCCTTTTTTGCCTCAGTCTGTAATAGTAAGACCAGTTGTTCCCTGGGTATCCAGTCCCCAGAGCTGGAAGACAAGGATGAGGAGAAGCAAGAGCTCCTGTAATCCAAGGGAAAATGGCCAGTGACCTGTGGCCAGTGCTACACCACGTGCAGGTACTGATGGACTTGGCAGAAGTGCTCCCTGAGCCTCTTTCAGCAGTCCCAGCTACCTGGGGAGGACCCAGGGGATCAGAAGCTGGCAAACATGGTGGCCATGTACTGGGAGGGCTGGAGGGAGGATTGAGGGGACTACAGCCCTGTCAGCCTGACCTCTGTGCCAAGGAATGTCATGGAACAGACCTTAAGTGCCACCACATGGCACCTGTGGTTCAACCAGGTCTAGCCAGCATGTGTTCAGGAAAGTCAAGTCCTGCTTGACCAGCCTGATCTCTTCTGCAGCAAGAAAACCTGTTCAGTGGATGAGGGAGAGGCTGTGGATGCTGCCTAGCTGGACTTCAGTGCCACTTTGGATAGTGTTTCCCCAGCATTCTTCCGGAGAGCTGTCTGCTCTGGCCTGCAGGGGTGCCCTGTCTGCTGGGTGAAAATCTGGCTGCATGGCCGATCCCAGAGCTGTGGGGAATGGAGTTGTGTCCAGCTGGCAGCCGGTCGTGAGCTGTGTTCCCCAGGGCTCTGTGCTGCAGACAATCCTGTTTAATGCCTTCATTCATGATCTGGGTGAGGGGATCGAGTGCCCCCTTAGTCAGTTTGCAGATGACACCAAGCTGTGCAGGAGTGTTGGTCTGTGGAGCACAGGAAGGCTCTGCAGAGGGGCCTGCTCAGGCTGGGCTGATGGACCAAGGCCAGTGGTGGTGTGAGGTTTAACAAGGCCAAGCGCCAGGTCCTGCACTTGGGTCACAGCAGCAGCGCCAGGCAGTGCTGCAGGCTGGGGTGGAGGGGCTGCGAGTGGCCCAGTGCATTGACAGTGCTGAGCACCAGCCAGTGTGTGCCCAGGTGGCCAAAAAGGCCAGTGGCAATGTGGCTCCTGTCAGATACAGTGTGGCCAGCCCTGTACACTCGTGAGGCACCTTGAATCCTGTGTCCAGCTTTGAGCCCCTCACTGCAAGAAGGACATTGAGGGCTGGAGTGCATCCAGAGAAAGGCAATGGAGTTGGTGAAAGGTCTGGAGCACAAATCTTAGGAGGAGCAGCTGAGGGAGCTGGGGTTGTTTAACCTGGAGAAAAGGAGACTCAGGCAAGACCTGACCACTCTCTACACTACCTGAAAGGAGGCTGGAGCCAGGTGTAGTTCAGTCTCTTCTCCCAAGTAACAAGCAATAGGACAGCTGGAGATGGCCTCAAGTTGTGCTGGGGAGGTTTAGATTCAATATTAAGAAATATTTTCTTACCTGAAGAAGTCAAACATTTGAACAGGTTCTCCAGCAAAGTGGTGGAGTCACCATGCCTGGAGATATTTAAAAAGATGTGTAGGTGTTGTGGTTAAGGACATGGTTTTGTGGTGGCTTTGACAGTTCTATGAGAGGGGTTGGATTTGGTAATCTTAAAGGTCTTTTACAAGCTAATGGATTCCATGATACTATAAACCATGTCTTTCCCTTTTGTTTCTCATCTTGCATTCAGGGGAAAAAGAATTAATTCAACAGTGTTCTGTCATGTTGTGTAAGGTGGTTTGCCCACTATAAGTTTTCCCTATTTCACTTCATGTGTAGAAGTGGGGGAGGTTTCTCTTCTCTCCCTTCTCCAACATTTTAGCATGGAATGTGTACGTCTGATTTTCTGATATTGATCCTGACCATGCCCTGTGTGTATTGCTGCATAAAATTGGTCTTTTAGATAGGTCTGGATAAGTATAATAATAATAGATCCTTAGCAGGCAGTAAATGAAATGGGTTGGGCAAAATTGTTACAGAAGGAGGCAGCAGATTGTACTGCAGGGCATTGCTGAGTGAGTGGCAGGTTCTTTCCTGTGGTGTTGGAGAGCGCGGAAGTAGCGGGAGCGTAACTGAGAATTGCTCCAAAGTGACACTTTGTATTTTGCATGAGAAAACGGAGCTGTGCTGTCCTTATCTCCCTTCCATCTAAATCACTGCATTTCAATGGAAAAGCATCTCATCCCACGTTAGTCTGAGAGAACTCAGCTGCAGAATTGTTTGTTTGCCAGCCATGGCAGGGCACTGGTTTTGGTGATGAGCTGGGGGTCCATTGCAGTGTGGTGTTCTGCACCTTTACAGTTCTGACTGCAGCTAATACCATATTCACTTCGGAAAGCAGGGATTCTTACAATCTGGCCTTTTTCCTTTTGCTCTGTGTACTTTTCTACATTTGGTGTCTTTCACCTTTTCTATATTGGGTATTTCTCATATTCTGGTTATCAGAGACAAAACTGTGTTCTTGGTTGTGAATGCTTGGCTGAGTACATTTTTATTTCAATGATGGTAGTATCTTGCAGTTAGGATCTAGAAATTTGACTTGTCATGTGTTCATTTTGTTTGTTTCCTTGTCTTTTTGCCTTGCAGGAATACAACTTGTTTTATGTTTGAAAGGTGGAATTCATGGAAAACCAACAGGGGGTGGGTGTATATATAATAGAACTGCTGAAAATAGCCAGGGGAGGAGAAGAGGTTAATTATATGTGTGCTCTGCAGCATAGTCATAACCCTGTGGTGGAAAAAGAAAACTTCAGTAAACCTGGGTCAAACTCACCAGCAAAAGCACATATCTTAGCTCAATGAGAAACAGCATTAGGGAGTTCCTGGAAGTGGAAGGAAGGAGGATTTAGGAAATAAACTTCTTTGCTTATCCACAGAACTGCAATGTTTATAAAGACTTCATTGGTTTGTGTTCACTCATGAAATTTTGGCTCTATGTGTGCATTGCCTTCCTGGATTAAGCTAAGGAGTAAGGTCCTTTTGCTCAGGTGGTTAATGGGACCTGGAGAATTAAATCAGGAACAATTCTCAAGGTGAAAGTCATTCAGTTGCCATCTTTCTAGCTGAAACAAGGTAGCAAACTTCATTTTTCATGGAAAGTTGGGGTGTTTTAGAGCAGGGGTGAAAAGAGATCTAGTCCTTCTTGTAATAGAACGCTAGGACTGCATTAGCATTATGAAATGGTTGTATGTTATTCTTTGTGTATGGTTTATGTTAATTGTTCCTCTTTATTTAGCCTCCTCATGAGGGGAGATAGGTGCAGACAGAAACAGTAGCGTCTTCTGGTTTTGGTTTTTCTCTCCTCCCTGGTGTACAAGATGAATGACTGCAGGTGTCTAAGTGAGAACTTAAGTTTAAGAGGGTGATAGGAGTGGTTCTGAGAGTAGTGGACCCTCTAAACTCCCTCTGTCTTACTTTGAAATGTTAACTCTAGCATTTCTAAAAATTTTGCTGTGAGTGCAGTATCTCTGTTATCCTCCACAAGTCAGTATTTACAGAGGCTTTTCTTCTGCTCTGGTTTTGGATTCATCCCTCCTCTTTCCTTTCAGCTGCTGACTTCCTTAAGAGAGTATCCTCTAGGATATGACATGGAATACATGCAGTGGAAGCTTTGTCCATCAGCTTTCCAGCTTCAGACTCTCCTGATGCTGTCACTCAGGTGATACTGAAATCTCTGGGGAAGGAGAAAGCTTTATAACCGGGTTGTGAGAAGATCTCTAATTGTAGGTTGTTAATTTCTCTGAACTGCTTAGGCTCATTAGAGTTAATTTTGTGCCTGTGGTGTGGTCTGACTGCTGCTGACATTCCCTGCCTTTGGCTGTGGCAACAAAACTTGGAAGTGTGGAGTTTGTTGGTTACAGTGGCTTGAGATTAAAACCTGGATTTTTCAGACTTCTAACTGAGGTGTGTTAGACGTTTAATCACTTTCTATGCATGAAGTCTGCATAGAAAGATTGCTTCTGGAAGATTTTGGCTCAGTGGGGGGCTGGTGAGGGCAAACCAATTGATGTGCTTTAGGCCAAGACTAAGTATAAAGCTCAGGAGCTCTGAGCTGTTTGCTCCACCTTTGCTTTGTGCTGCCTTCTCTCTCTTCTCATCTGCCTGTTGGTTGTGCCAGTGGAGCTGCAGGGGGGATGCATAATGAGGTGGTTCAAGAGCCTGGTCCAATCTGAGAATTTCAAAGAAAGCCTGCAGGAGTGGGGATGGCTAGATAGGAAGGGGGAGGACCTCCTTAAAATAGTCCTAGCTCTGAAATAGTCTCTTTGTCGAATTATTTAAATGTATAAAGTTATTTTGTATTAATCTGGACTGTTTCTCCTGTCTCCATGTAAGTGTGGCTGTAGTCTTAGTCACTCCCTGTTAGTCTCAGAAGACAAAGCTTATTGTAAGAATGTGTCTGCTTCAGTTTGTGGCTTCAACATGAGGCAGATGCTGTGGAATCTGAAGTGTGGAGGAATGAGCAAAGTGATATTTAGAGGACATAGGTTGTAGGAGACAAGGAGAAATGTTAGGCAAAGAAAAGTTGTTCTTCTAGTGTGAATATCTTACAAATGCTTTGATTTTTTTTTTTTGAGAAGTTCAAACAGTTCTTATGTTTAGGAAAAATAAGGTTTCTCTCCAATTTTTTTATCAGTAAACGTGACATGGCCTTGAGTGTATTTTCTTTTAAAGTGTGCCACAGCAGTAGTATTTGCAGACCTTCCACACTCAAATTCCTCTTAAATCTGCATTGATTCAGAGGTATGAAGTGCTGAATTAATGGGAAGAATAATAACCTTGGCTAGTGAAAATTGAAAATGTTAAAGCTAAATTTTTGTCTTACCTCAAAGGATCAAAAACTCTCTGTAAGAGGATTGGAAGGTGTAAATTTGAGTACAGCTTTTCTGCAATTGAACAGTAATTCTTTAATTTGTTGGTTTAGGTGGATCAAGGTTCTCTTTCTACCTGATTTCAATGTTACTGCCTATAATGGAAATAGGTGGTATTATCCTCAGCAATGGTTTTATCCTAATCAATGGATATAATTCTTGTGTACAGTGCATGGCCTCTATTGTAACAATACTTGCACGTAACTGATACAGATTTTATGTCAATTTACTTCATTTGCCTTGAGGAGTTCCCAGGAGTCTTAGTTACAGGCTCATTGCACCAGATGCTGTAAAAAAAGAATAAAAAGATTTAATTGTATAGACTATGATGAATAGGAAAGGCAGACATATTACAGGTACTATTTAATATGACCCTTATAAGTATTCATTTTAGCAACTTGTCATCAAGGCTGGGGCTACAGCTTAGAACAAAAAATTATAACAGTTAATTAAAAATAATGTGTTAGGATGGTGGGCTTTTATTTCCCCCACTGTGTAGTTCTGAGTGTTTTAGATACTGGATACATTTCTGCACAGAAAGTGAGAGCTTGGGCAGGTAGAACCTGACAGCGCTGCTTGCAGTTTACTGTTTTGCTCTTGCCATTAATAATTGCCATCTCCTTTTCATTGTTTTGTAACTGAAAGGTGAAGGTTTAGTGCGAGCTGTGATGCCTTTGCTGAGCCTCCTGTCTTGCATGTCTGAGGAGGAGCAGATCAGAAGTGGTTCTTAAAGTGGATGTTCAGATTTTGCTGTGCTGCCAGAGCAGATAACATGTTTGACTGCTTCAAGACATAGTGGGTATGGACACAGGTCAATTTGCAATAAGAGGTATGTAATGAAGTGATGAATTGCCAAAATTTTTGGAGGACTAGTGAGGTGGATTAGGATGTGCAATCAGCTGATCTGCAGCTTGGAGGAAAAAAAAAAAAGATGAGCTGAGGGTTCAGTATTATTTTCATTTTGGTGTTAGGAAGAGTCGTTCAACTATTGTGTGGAGACAAAAAGCCTTTTAAATATGAGCTCCTGATTTCAAGTGCCCTTCAGTAGCCACACCACTCAAAACAGTTCCTGCTGTGTCTGTTTGGCTGGTACAGATGTTTGTGTAATGATACAGTGAATGGATCTGGCAGGTCAGAAATGGCTTCTCTCCCTCACAGAATTTTCTGGACCCTGTCAGCTCCCTGATCTGCCTTGCTTGTGAGTGGCTGTGTTAATCCCATAGGGAAGGCTGGACCTCTTCAACTGGGCTAGACAATACTGACCCTATAAGTGAAATGGAAATTGTTGGTTTAATCTTTGACATAAAATGGAATCTGACTGATTTGCATAGATTCTTATTAAAATAGCAGTGTCTGTTAAAAACTTGGATGGATAACTTTCACCAAGAGGTTGGTGGATTTTTGAAAGCCATTTAAGTGCATCTGTGCTGTTGATTGAGACTGAGAACCAATGGCACAATAATAAAATCAGATACATACCATCAGCCAAAATTCTGCTGAACTTTGATAATTTGTTATATTTCTAGAAATACATGTTTTCATAGTGCCACAACTTAAATACTGGCTTACAACAGAAGTTGCTCTTGTCAAATTTCTTCTTTCTTCATGGTTAGGAATATGAATTTGACAGTACACTTCACTAAAAGTGCAAAGCTAAACTGGAGATGGTATTTTAGTTTTTTCACTTAGTGAGTAAGGAAAACTTGCAGATGCAAAAAAGTCTGTGTATTTCTGATTTGGTGTTACGCAAGTGTTTTTTTACAAAAATATTTTGGATGTGAGGGAAGAAAACAGTAGCCAAGTAATAGCCACATGCAAAATTTGGGTTTTTTTGTTGTTGTTTGTTTACATGATGCCTTTTATTTTAGCAGTTGAATGCTCTGAACATGTCTGCTCACATCTCCCCTGTGAGACAGGAAGGTGCACTGACTCAGGCTTACTGTGGTTGGACTTTTTCTGTGGTCACTTCAGGAAATACATGGAAAAAGAAGTGAATGTAGATTTTATCTAGTACAATAATCTCCACAGCATTCCCCTCTCTCAGCTGACAAACTCGCTGTGCTCCTTCTGCCACACTCATCTGTTCCTCACCCATTCTGTGAGAACCATTTCCTTAATTGTTTGGATTTAAGCTCATACATACTGACTTTGTGAAAAACCGTACAGACATTTTGGTAAAGAAGGCATAGTGTGTCTGTGAGATGAGGGAAGCTAGTTACAATCCACTTGGCCAAGCTGTAGCTCATTTGAGGAATTTTTTGATAAAAGTTTTCTCTAGAAAGGACAAAATTAGGTTTTGGTGTCTTGTTTGTTTGTTTGGGTTTTTTTTTGTCAAGACCACTATTACCACTGATTTGCAAGATGTGTTGCTAATATG
The DNA here is from genome assembly GCA_013400585.1 of Chloropsis cyanopogon. Classification (NCBI taxonomy): domain Eukaryota; kingdom Metazoa; phylum Chordata; class Aves; order Passeriformes; family Irenidae; genus Chloropsis; species Chloropsis cyanopogon. The sequence goes on from WEZZ01010282.1 coordinate 12,918, forward strand.
TATTATTAATAGGTACTTAGGAATGTGTAACCACTACATATGGTTTCTAAGACATGCTGTGATTTTTTAGAATTGTAAAATTCGGTTTCCATTAACACAGCATTCTGAGTTTAATTTAATTTTTATATACTTTACAAGATACTTCAGCTTAGCTACTTCAATAGGGTCTGGTGCTCTCTGTGGTAATTCAGTGTATCCTGTTTCAGCTTTGAGTGGTGTAGTAAGGTTTGTTTGACAGAATAGATCGTGATGGCTTGGTGAGAGCCAGATCTACGGTAGTTTTCTCTGAAAGTGTGGTGGTGAATAATATCAGAAACACAACTTGCTGAAAGAAGTGAGCAGTGAATGTTACTGCGTGAACAAACTGGTGACTGTTTGAAGGGCTGACTGTCTTGGTTTACTTCTATACCACATCTAATGTTGAAAACAAGTCTTAATTATTCTCCCTTTTCTTTTAAAAAGGCATCAAATATAGAAGAAATGTTACATCTGTTACTTTGTTAAATGTAGTCTTAGGTTTGATCTTTAAATTCATCTTCTTGTGGCATTGGTGGCTGGTTTGCCTTCTCTTAAAAGCAGCAGTGTTCCTCCAAAACCGAAACAAGGTCAGTCTATTCCCAGCCATTGATCAGGTGTGCAAGTAATAACTCTGTACCTGCAGAAATGAGGGTTAGCAACTTGGCCTTGACGATAGAAATGGTACTCAGTACATGGAAATCCTTGTTTCCTCTATTTCTGGCTGAATTTGGAGCATGGGCATTATTTCTTACAAAATATACTCCTGGATTGCTCATACTCAGGTTCCGGCTTTTGAGATTGTTTTGATTATGTGTGTTCTCTGCTAGTTTAAGAAGATAGATTGAGGAAGGACAAAAATAGTAATTTTTGCATTTTGTATGAGTTGTGGCAAGACCAGGCTGCAGACTTAGGTACATCTCTGTCCCTTGCACAGCATTGAGCAAGTGAGCCTATTTTAACCAGAACCGTGGACGCTCTGTGACCTCCTGACTTCTTCATGTACATTTTGGCCTATGGAAAATACAACCTTACTGTTCATCACCTGCCTGGAACTGCGTTTTCCTTCCTGATGAGCATGCTAGGAAGTGAGAGGCTTTTGACAGAGCACTGAAGATATATTGCATTAGGCTGCTGCCTGAGACTTCTCTGCACTGATGGATCANTAAAGATTTATGTGGCTGTAAAAGAAAGCCTAGCATTGTATATTGCAGAAGATCATCTCACAGAGTGATCTTGATGTGGGAGTTCTGATGAGTTCTGTTAGCCACCACTGGTGGGGGCACTCTGGTACACGTGCAGGAACCACTGAAAGATGCTTACATGCTGTTGACTAACATTGGATAATCTCGTGCACAGCGAGGTCACAACGCAGAGCCTTCCTATTTTGAGGAACCCCTATGTTAACGAAGTTCTATGAGGCTGTTTCAAATGATTAAACAGGATAGAAAATCTGCATTATGCTTAAAAATAAGTTCACATGAAGAAGGTAAATTGATACACTGCTTGAAATAACTTCACATGTTTTACAAATAAGTCTGAGATTTGGGCAAGAGGACCTATTGCTTCTTTCTATTCAAGGCTTCTGTGCAGTGATTCCGTAAGTGAGGCTGCTTTTTATCAGCCACACGAGCTTGTAATGTGTTTCCTTTGTTCCTGCCAGGTTGAAGGCAAATCTTGATTACTGGGCTGTTGGGGGAGAAATGAATGTGTTGGAGGAGAGTGAAACTGCTTAGCCTAGTGAGTGTAGCCTGCAGTGTCTAGATGGATATGCTTAGATGGCTCTACAGCTACAGGCTATAAATACTTTAAAGTCATGCAGCTTTACTGAGAGAGCTGCACGTGTAGCAGGAGTGTAGGTGTGACACTGGAGTCGTGAAAGCTGTGCCAGACTCTCACCTTCCCTTTGAATAAATGAAGACATTGCACATTGTGTGTGTTGGAAGGTACTGTAAATGTGTGTAATTTGTGGCTGATACTGAAACACTTGATTGGAGGCAGGACTTTGTCTCTTCTGCTGGGGATGGCATTGTGGATGTGTACCACCATTACAGAGTTTTATATGATTGTGCTGTGGTCTCTAGTTGGCAGGTGGTGCATTGTCCTCTTGAGATTGTGCATGAGATGGAGTATGTACCAGCTGAAAGTGTTTTCTTTAAAGGCTTCCAGTAAAAAATTAATAAAATAGATACTTTCTTTACATGTGCATGGGGCTAGACTTTGAAGGCCTTATCTGTCTGAATGTATTTTATTAACAAGACTTGTCCAGGGGATTATTCTCAGTGGTTTTGCTGAGAGTATAGCACTTAGATCTAAGCACTTTACAGGGCTGTTACTATTAGGAAAGGCTATTGCAGTAGTGATTGTAATAGTTCTGTATTTATAGCACATTAATGACAGGAAATGTGCTATATGTCTCAAGTTATCAGTGATGTAATGGGTCGGAGCATGTCCTATCTTTTTTTTACTCCTGTTATTAATGAAATGCCTTTTTTCTTTCTGGCAGCTCTTCTACTGGTTATGTTACTCAAGTTAGGCTCCTTGTGAGATACTCAAAGCAAGTATTGTCCCGATGAAAACTTATTATTTGTTTGTCAGGGTAAATTCCAAGATGGAAAAAAAAAAAATAAATTGAAGGAGAAAAATATGTTCTCCCTGTTTTAAGTTAGCATATATAACTTCTGGACTAAATAAATGTTACATGATTGCATGAGATTATGGAGGATAAGAATTTGTGCCTTGGTTGACCTTTACTGTATCTCAGTTCTTAACAGCATTTTACAGCATCTTGTGCTGTTTCTATTCATTATGTAATTAAAATTACTCTTTTTTAATAGTGAAGAAATCTTAGGAATGTTTGCCAGCACCGTTAACATGCATTAGCTTGAAAATGTTTTCAAGCCTGTTAGTAGAGTTACAGAGAAAAAATATCATTCAGAGATTAAAGTTTTTGTATGACGTAGTGCAGAAGAGGCATCATGAGATCTTGTCCAGACTATGCAAAGTAAGCTTTGGTAAAGTCATGTTTAAAAATTGAGTCTGAGGTTCTGTGGGAGACTGATCATCCTGTGAGAGCATGGAAATGTTGCTTTCATGAAGAGAGGATGGATGCCAAGCACGTGACAGCCAGGGCGTGCACGCAGTCTCCATGGCACGTGAATGTTGCTGATTGCAGAGCCCCAAACTGCTTATCTAGAGAGGCTGCTTTTCACATCTGCCACTTGCAGTGGATGTTCTCTTACCTTTAGTTTGCTAACTTTCTTCTATGTATGGGGTTTTTTTCCTCTTTTTCCCCCTCTTGTTTTTTTTTTTTTTTTGCCTTAACAGCAAGTCACACAAAAAAAGAAAGAAGCTTGCCTTAGGTATCCCAATTTTAGTCCTACCTCAATAGGGCTGGAGCTTCAAACTAATGAAACATCAAAAGCAATGATTCAGAAAAAGGAGGAGCTTATCCATAATAAGCCTGAACCAGACAGATTGGCACAGTGTGGCATTCACAGAAGTGTTATTCATGTCATGTATGTAGTCTTTAAAATGCTAAGAAAGTGGAAGTTCAGCAGAGCAGCAGATCTCTCCTATGACACTTGAAGTGCAGGATTAAAACAGCAGTAAAGTTGACTTCCTAGAAGAAGAGAGACAGGATTTGAGGTATTAACAATTTGACAGTTCCCTTTTGATTCTAGTAAAATTATTATGTGCATCAATCTGCATGAACCAAGGCTGCCACACAAAAGGCCTTTGAGTTAGAGGAAAGGGGCTGCAGAGACATGCAGTGCTGTGGGGCAGTTTTGTGCCTGTGTGTTCTGTAGCCTACACACACAGATAGTAGAAGATGAAAGACTCCAGTGATGGAGTCTTCTGTAGATAACATACATGTTAATAAAAAAAATAACCTTGGGAGGCAGATGGGAAAAGAACTGGATGCCAGATCTTGCCTGCATCTCATTTGTGTCCCTGGGGTTTTTTTGTGAGTTTGGTGATCTACTTCAACAAAACTTAAGTGCAAAGCTAGAATTTAATTCTAAATGGGTTCAGCTGAATGTGGCAAACACAAAACATGGCTAAATATGAAAACATAATGCAGGCAAGTCTTCCAGGAAGTCTCCAATGTGAGGAGTTTGGGTTCTGCTTCCTGGAAAAGTGTGAGCATTGTCTTAATATTCTTTTAAAGGAAGGAGTCTCTCCAGGTGGCTTTATCCATATTTTTTTTCAGGAAGAGAAAACCACAAAGTGTTTCAGACATGAAATGCTTTTGTCATCTGTTAATCTGGGGGTTTTGTTTTGTTTGGTTGGTTTTGGTTTTTTTCCTTTGTCTGTTTGGCTTTGGTGTTTAAAGGCAGTGTATATACTTGTTCATTACCATACTTTTCTTAATGCATCCAGTAATGTGACAGGCTTTTATAGAGAGACTAGCCAGGGTCCCCAAACAATTCTGCAGTTGTGGTCCAGTCCTTGAGGGTGAGTCATAATTCCACATATTGAATAATATGTTGAAATACAGAGGAGATCGTTCTGGAGTTTGTTTACTTATGAGTTGCTTATATAAGTGTAGATGATCATACAGGGTATTCCGAAATATATATTATGACTGGCAAATGTTTTCAGTTATGTTTCATCCAAGGTAGTGTAAAAGTCCTGAGGAATGAAGTTGTAGGCTGTTTTGCTCAGATAGACTGAACTTGTTTCAGCTTTCCGTCCTGTAAAGCAAAGCAGACGGCTGGGGGGAGAAATGGGATGTGTTGTGTTGGTTTTCACCTAGGAGTGCCACTGGAATTACTCAGGAGCTGAGCACTGAGTATGCTGGTGCCAGTTCTTTCACATGCTCACACAGATCCTTTCATTGGGTTATCTTGGTTTGAGCTTTGGCCGATTGCATCTTGAGTGTTTGCTTATAGAGATCTTCCCAGTGTGAGGCATGGACCTTGGATATCATTCCTGTGGGACATCCAAGAGTGGTTTGAAAGCATTGCAGGGTTCTTGTCACATCTTTAAGCACGGTAGCAAAATACTTGGATTACTCCCAGTATTAGCCATAGGAAATAGCTGGAGGGTGAGGATTGCTCTCCTTTGCTTTGCAAATAATGTTGGAAGTTTCTCTCTTCAGGGGCACATAAACACAGCCGGTTAGTAAACGAGGGTGGGGAAATATTTATGCTGGAAATGCACTCCCATGGTAGTAGGCTACTGGCCTGCATTACCTAGAACACTGGCAGGTTGCAAGAAGAGGGGTTAAACATTGATGTACCAGGAAGTAGAAGAGAAATACTAAATTTTAATTGCTGTTCGAACAGGGAAATTGAATGGGGTATTGGTGTGACTGGGAAACATATTATACCTCTTTTTTTCCCCTCTCTCTTTCTCCATATTTAGGAGGGCTTTCGAGCTACTGCTCTGCTGCTGAACAGCATGCAGTCCTTTCGGGAGCAAAGTAGCTATCACGGAAACCAGCAGAGCTACCCGCAGGAAGTGCACACTTCATCCCGACTGGAAGAGTTCAGCCCCCGCCAGCAGGCCCAGATGTTCCAGAGCTTTGGAGGAGGTGCTGGCAGTGGACGTCGCGGAGCAACGGGAGCGTCTACAGCAATGCCTGGTGAGAGCTCTGGCCATCAGAGCTACCAAGGTTTCAGAAAAGAAGCAGGAGAGTTTTACTATATGGCTGCCAACAAAGATCCAGTGGTGTCAGGAGGGCAGCAGCCGCCTCAGCGCAGGCCTTCCGGACCAGTACAGAGCTATGGGCCCCCTCAAGGGAGTAGCTTTGGGAGTCAGTATGGGAGTGAGGGACATGTGGGCCAGTTCCAAACACAGCACTCGACCCTTGGGGGTGTGTCCCACTACCAACAGGATTATACTGGTCCTTTTTCTCCAGGGAGTGCCCAGTATCAGCAGCAGGCTTCTAGCCAGCAGCAGCAGGTGCAGCAGCTGAGACAGCAGATCTATCAATCTCATCAGCCTTTACCCCAGGCTTCCAGCCAGTCTGCTTCTAGCACCTCACACTTGCAGCCAATGCAGCGTCCATCCACCCTGCCCTCCTCTGCTTCAGGCTACCAGTTACGAGTGGGTCAGTTCAGCCAGCACTATCAGCCACCTTCGTCGTCCTCCTCCTCCTCTTTCCCTTCCCCACAGCGTTTTGGCCAGTCAGGACAGAATTATGACGGAAGCTACAATGTGAACTCTGGGTCGCAGTACGAAGGCCACGCTGTGGGTTCCAATGCGCAGGCCTATGGGACCCAGTCAAACTACAGCTTTCAGACTCAACCGATGAAAAGCTTTGAGCAGTCTAAGCTGCCCCAAACTGGGCAGCAGGGGCAGCAGCAGCAGCACCCACCTCAGCACGTAATGCAGTATTCAAATGCTGCCAGCAAACTCTCTCTTCAAAGTCAAGTGGGACAGTACAGCCAGACTGAAGTTCCTGTAAGGTCACCGATGCAGTTCCACCAAAACTTCAGCCCAATCTCTAATCCATCTCCAGCTGCATCTGTGGTTCAGTCTCCAAGCTGCAGCTCTACCCCTTCTCCACTCATGCCAGGTGGGGAAAATCTCCAGTGTGGGCAAGGCAACATGTCCATGGGTTCCAGAAACCGAATCCTGCAGATGATGCCTCAGCTTAGTCCTACACCATCTATGATGCCAAGCCCCAATGCTCATGCAGGTGGATTCAAGGGGTTCGGACTGGAAGGACTGCAGGAGAAAAGGCTCACAGATCCAGGACTGAGCAGCCTGAGTGCTCTAAGTTCTCAAGTTGCCAATCTGCCCAACACAGTCCAGCACATGTTGCTCTCAGATGCCTTGGCACCTCAGAAAAAAAGTTCCAAAAGATCATCCTCTTCCAAGAAGGCCGACAGCTGCACCAACTCAGAGGGCTCCTCCCAGGCAGAGGAGCAACTCAAGTCTCCCATGGCAGAGTCCCTGGATGGTGGCTGTTCCAGTAGTTCAGAAGACCATGGGGAAAGGGTGAGACAGCTGAGTGGCCAGAGCACCAGCTCAGACACCACTTACAAAGGGGGTAATTTAGAGAGACCCAACTCCTCACCAGCACAAGGCTCTCAGAATGAGCCATCAAAACTCAGCAGCAGTCCTGCAGCTAGGGAAGACGAGGCCTCCCCTGATGGGAAGGAAGCTGTGGTGGCTGTAGAAAATGCCCCAAAAGTGAATGAAAAGGCAGTTGGGGTGATTGTCTCCCGGGAAGCCATGACAGGAAGAGTAGAAAAGTCAGGTGGACAAGATAAACCTGCACAAGATGATGCTTCCACAGCCCCTCAGGCACCAGCTAGCACTAGTGGAACAAAAGAAGCTGGGCATGCAGGGACACAGCAAGAAACTCCAGGAGGAGGTAAAGGGAGCAAAAGTGGCGATAACACTAACCATAACGGGGAGGGCAACAGCCAGCCTGGTCATGCAGTTGTTGGGCCAAATTTTCCTGCAAGAACAGAATCTTCCAAGTCTCCTGGCAGTTTAAGATACAGCTACAAGGACAATATAGCACCTGGTATACAGAGAAGTATTGGTGGCTTTCCACAGTATCCGTCTGGTCAAGAAAAGGGGGATTTTCCAGGGCATAGTGAGCGCAAAGGCCGTAATGAGAAGTTTCCTAGCCTCCTACAAGAGGTTTTACAGGGGTACCACCATCATCCAGACAGAAGGTATTCTAGGAACGCACAGGAGCATTCTGGGATGGCTGGGAATTTGGAGGGAGCCATGAGACCCAATGTTTTAATTAGTCAAACCAATGAATTGACCAATAGAGGCCTCTTAAACAAAAGCATGGGTTCCCTCCTGGAAAGCCCTCACTGGGGTCCGTGGGATAGGAAGTCTAGCAGTGCAGCTCCAGACATGAAGCAGATAAATTTAGCTGATTACCCTATTGCTAGAAAGTTCGATGTGGAGTCTCAGTCTGCTGCCCATGAGGCAGGAGCGCTCTCAGAAAGGAGATCAGTGATCTGTGACATATCTCCATTAAGGCAGCTTGTAAGAGATCCTGGCCCTCACTCCATAGGGCACATGGGTCCTGAGGCCAGAAGCGGAAGGAGTGAGCGTCTTGCCCCTGGCTTGAGCCAGTCAGTAATACTCCCTGGTGGTTTAGTATCCATGGAAACAAAGATGAAAGCTCACAGTGGGCAAATAAAGGAAGAAGATTTTGAACAGTCAAAGAGCTCAGCTAGTCTCAATAATAAAAAATCAGGAGACCATTGTCATCCTGCTGGCATCAAGCACGAATCTTTTCGCGGCAATGCCAGCCCTGGAGCTGCAGTCTCTGATGCTGCTCCAGACTACATGCCCCAGCAGGACAGCAGATCGACACAGATGAGACGAGGACCTGGCAGAACTGGAAGGGGTAAATCACCCTCTCAATATCAGGATCTTGCTGATAAGCTGAAAATGTCACCAGGCAGAAGCAGAGGCCCAGGGGCAGATCTGCATCACATGAACCCACACATGACACTATCTGAAAGAGTTAGCAGGGGTTCCTTGCATTCTGTCTACCCACAGAACTCGGAAGGCCCATCTCTAGCTTCAGCATATCACACAAATGCTAGGCCTCATGCTTTCGGTGACCCCAACCAGAGTCTGAATTCCCAGTATCATTACAAGAGACAGATATACCAGCAACAGCAAGAAGAATACAAAGATTGGGCAAGCAGCGCTGCTCAGGGTGTGATTGCTGCAGCTCAGCACCGGCAGGAAGGAGCAAGGAAGAGCCCAAGACAACAGCAGTTTCTGGAAAGAGTAAGGAGTCCCTTAAAAAATGACAAGGATGGAATGTTGTACCTTCAAGGTAGCTCTTACCATGATACTGGAAGCCAGGAAGTTGGGCGCTGCGTCATGGGGACTGACAGCGCTCAGAGCAAATGCACCGAACTGAAACACGGCAACCAGAAGTTGCAGCACCATGAATCTGGTTGGGACCTCTCTCGGCAAACTTCTCCTGCCAAAAGCAGCGGCCCTCTTGGAGCAGCCAACCAAAAGAGATTTTGCCCTCAAGAAAGCGATGGGCATCGACGAGAGGAATCCACAGATTTGCCCAAGCCTAGTAATGCTATGCTTAGGCTCCCTGGCCAGGAGGACCAGTCTCCGCAAAACCCATTAATTATGAGGAGGAGGGTCCGTTCTTTCATCTCTCCCATCCCTACCAAAAGACAGCCACATGATATGAAGAACAGTGGCAGTGAAGATAAAGGGCGACTGATGACTTCAGCAAAAGAAGGAGCTGATAAAACATACAACTCCTATGCCCATTCATCTCAAAGCCAAGATGCTGGCAAGTCAATTGGAAAGGGAGATTCCTTCAAGGACCTGCCAAGTCCTGATAATAGGAATTGTCCTGCTGTTTCCCTCACAAGCCCGGCAAAGACCAAAATATTGCCCCCAAGAAAGGGGCGAGGATTAAAACTGGAAGCTATTGTTCAGAAAATTACATCTCCCAATATTAGGAGAAGCGTTTCTACCAACAGTGCTGAAACTGGTCCTGATACTGTCACTCTTGATGACATCCTGTCCCTCAAGAGTGGACCTGAAGGAGGAAATGTGGCTGGACATGGACCAGAGGCTGAGAAGAGAAAAGGAGAGATGTCAGATCAAGTGGGGCCAGCAAGCCAGGATACAACTGGTGAAAAAACCGTTCCAAGGTCTTCAGAAGAGTGGCAAAGCAGCGAGGATGATAAAAACAAAAAAGAAGTCCCTGAAACCGCCAGTATTGGCAAAGAAGGAGCAGGATCCAGTGCGGCACCACCGCCTTCTCAGAAGTCAGGCGGTCAGGGAAGGTCTGATGGACCTGTAAGTGGAGCTGGAACTCTGACCTTTTCCGACTCAAAAACAATTTCCCCTTCCAGTGTGTTCATTTCTGAACCAAATCCAAAGTCTGAGGAAAAAGATGGAGATGTGACAACCATTTCACCCAAGCCAGATGGTTTCCCTCCAAAGGGATATTTCCCCTCTGGAAAGAAAAAAGGGAGGCCAATTGGGAGTGTGAACAAGCAGAAGAAGCAGCAGCAACAGCAGCAGCTGCCTGTGCCCCCGCCTCCCCCACCAGCACCATCACAGCCTGCAGAAGGGGTGGGTGCAGGTGAGCCAAAGCCCAAGAGGCAAAGGAGGGAGAGGCGAAAGCCTGCAGCACAGCCACGGAAGCGGAAGCCGAGACGGGCTGCTCCAATCGTGGAGCCTCAAGAACCAGAGATCAAGCTTAAATATGCTACCCAGTCTGTAGATAAAACTGACTCCAAGAATAAGTCCTTTTTCCCTTATATTCATGTGGTAAACAAGTGTGAATTAGGCGCTGTGTGCACAATCATAAATGCGGAGGAAGAGGAGCAGAACAAATTGGTGAGGGGTCGGAAAGGACAGAGGTCTTCGACACCCCCTCCTAGCAATGCGGAGAGCAAAGTGCTGCCCACCTCGACTTTCATGCTGCAAGGCCCCGTGGTAACGGAGTCTTCTGTCTTGGGGCACCTGGTTTGCTGCCTGTGTGGCAAATGGGCCAGCTACCGCAACATGGGGGACCTCTTCGGTCCTTTCTACCCCCAGGATTACGCAGCCACCTTGCCCAAGAATCCACCTCCAAAGAGGGCCACAGAAATGCAGAGCAAGGTCAAGGTACGGCACAAAAGCGCTTCTAATGGTTCCAAGACAGATACCGAAGAGGAGGAGGAACAGCAACAACAGAAGGAACAAAGAAGCCTGGCTGCTCATCCCCGCTTTAAGAGGCGGCACCGCTCTGAGGACTGCAGCGGAGCCTCTCGGTCACTTTCAAGGGGAGCTTCTTGTAAAAAAGCAACCACTGATGGTGGCAGTGGTGGTGAAAAGACTCCTTTGGACTCAAAACCGTCTATGCCCACTTCAGAAGGTGGCACTGAGCTGGAGTTACAAATTCCTGAACTACCTCTTGACAGCAATGAATTTTGGGTCCATGAGGGTTGTATTCTCTGGGCCAATGGGATCTACCTGGTCTGTGGCAGGCTCTATGGGCTGCAGGAAGCTGTGGAGATTGCAAGAGAGATGGTGAGTACCTAACCTTGCTATACGAAATTATTTTCTTTCATTAGCAAATATATACCATTTGGAATACTGTTTTTTCTTTGCTCTTCTCTCATGTCTTAAGCAGCTATGTTTTATCTTTAACAAATCTCTAGTGATGTCCTTTTGATGGCCTCATTTAGATTTCTGCCACACCTGATCAGATAAGATTTTCTGGGCATCAAAAAGCTGGATGCTTATTACCTAGTAAAAGTTCTGGATGTCCAAAGGCTTTCTCATGACTACAGTGATCTCTGTTCCCTTACTTCTTCCATTCTGTTAGATATTTAGTGTTCTCTCGAGGACTCTTCTTGGAGTCATAGAGTGAAAGGACAAGTGGTGGCAGACACAGATTGCAGCAAAGGAAGTTCTAGTTCAATTAGGCAAAAAATTTCACTGAGGGTAATCAGACATTGGATTGAGGGAGGGGAAATGACGAGAAAAGCTGTGGAATGCTGTGGTTTTGGAGATGAAAAATTTGGTTCTGGGCAGAACCCTAAGCATCTTTACATCTGAAGGTGGATCAGCCTTCAAAGTTGGCTCTGCTTTCAGCAGGGGCTCCTTCCAGTGTGAGTTACTCTGCACTATAATACATCTTACACAACTGCAGGAAAATTTGTAGTCCTTACAAAATAAGGTGGCTAGAGCAGAATTGCACGAAGATCTGTAAGCACTGAGTGAAATATGTGTGGGTTTAGTATTGATGAGTTCAACATTCACAAATGATACTGAGAATTTCCTTCTCCAGAGCGCGAACATACAATGGGTGAGGAGAAATAGGTAAAATTAAAGCAGGGACAAAGGAAAACCTTCATTCACAACTGCCTGGTTGTGGATGGACACACTCAATGTTCTTGATTTCCTGAGGCAGAAGTTGATGCTTTAAAACCACAGTTATGTGCCTTGCTTTGCCATCATCAGCATCCTGCATTGCTTTTTTTGTGGTTATCTTTTCTTGTATTGTTCTCTGTCTTGGGTCAGACCATGGAAGAGGCATAGAACTACTTTTTCCTGTTGCCTTCAGGTTCTTCCTTTTCTAAACAGTGTTGGGATCCAGTTTTTATCTTCTTTCCTCTGTATTGTTACATACAGCCTGCTTGTTTCCTCCCCATGAGCTTTTTCTCTGCAAGTTTGATTCCTGGCTTGTTCTAAATTTTCACTCAACTGTTCTTTGACAGTAATTACATGCTTCTCTGCCCTAACTTGATTTGGCTTGCATTCTTGTTTCTAGTCTCTCATTAAACATAGTCAGTTAATTTCATTTGGTTTTCATCGAGCCATGCCTGTGTGCTTGTTCTGATGCAACTGCTGAATTTCTTATCTCTGATAATTGCAAGGTTTCTTTCAGGTTCTCCACCACCATTTGGATTCTGCTTGCAATGTGGCCATGCTTTCATTTGTCTGCTAGTTCACCACCAGTATTTTGAATTTGTATCTCTCCAGCCTGATTTTCCCTTTTTTCTGTGTGTAGGGTGTGTCTTTCACTTAGGACTCTGGTTTTCCCAATAGCAAATGCCTTTTTTTACCAGTTCTTGAACCACTTGAGTTATCCTCCAGTGATCCTTTTTGTGTCCCTGTTTGTGCAAAGGACATAAGCCCAGCTGTGCTAAAACATGCTGTGTCGAGAGGCTCTAATCAAACTTGTTAAGTAATAGCAGCCTGTTATCCACATTTTTATGTGGGTTTTTTGCATGTTGTTTGACGTCTAGTTCTTTCTCTGCATGGAATCTTTATGACTTTCTGATTGAATATGCTTTGGCTTACCCTTTAGCACTTTCTTCCAACTGTTACAATCATCTCCTCCTTACAAGTAAAAAAATTCTTTTCCTCTTCTTCTTAACCGTTTCATCTGCCTTTATGGCCCCTTACGAAAATATCTCCTTATGTCCCTTGAACTTTGTGTTCTTTTCCTCTACCTCTTTCCCTCAATTGGCTCAACCCCTTCGTCTTTTCCCTCATAATGCCAGCAGAAATAACTGTTTCTCATTCTTTAAAAAAAAAAAAGTGTACAAAATGCTTGTGGCCTCTTTTGCCTTTGCAACTACCTCTTAATTTCCTTTTTCTTTTTTCATCTCAAAGTTTTTTGAGCGCATTGTCTGGCGCTCTTGTCCTCCACTGTGGCTTCAATTGTGCTGTACTGCAATTGTAATCAGTGTTTATGGTGATCTTTGCCCAGTTAAGGTTCAGATCCAATGCCTAATTTTCCATTTTTCTGTTGACTACATTGTCACTGTCAGCTGTGCTGCTTTTGAAGTGTTGTTCCACCTTCGTTTTCTGCCTGTGTCTTTTGATTGCCTCCTTGCTTTCCACTGTATTCTTCAGAGGTTATTTTTCATTGCTTCATGCTTTTTCTGTGGGGCTCACTGAAGTTTGCTTGTGCTTTTTTTTTTATTCTTGAATAGCATGCTTTTGAGTAGCTTTTGGTAACTCAGTCACTTTCTTCCAGAGTTGTAGAGCTTCCTTTTTTTCTCCAGACTCATGTTCTTCTGGCACAAACTTAAAAGTTGTTATTTAATTCATAGTGAGTTTTCAAAATCTCACTTTAAAGCATGGCTTTTAATCTACATCATCCTTAATCCATTGTCTGTCATTTTATTCTGATTTTTATGTCACTCAGATTCACAGTCTCATTTGATTTTAAAATGATTTCTTCCTAAGCTGCAATAAATACTGCTTACTTTCGGTATATGATAAGTAATATGTAGTCTTCCAGTGCTCTCCACTCCTCTGTCTAGATCCATTTTTAATCTGTTTATAGGACTGAGCTTTCAGAGTCAGGGACCATTGTCTTGTGTGTACATTTTGTTTTGTTATAGAATGACTTGAATTGGAAGCGACCTTAAAGATCAAAGCTCCTGCTGTGGGTAGGGACACCTCCCACTAGACCAGGCTGGCTAGAGCCCCAGCCAGTCTGGCCTTGAACACTTCAAGGAATGGGCTATCCACAGCTGCTCTGGGTAACTTGTTCCAGTGCCTCACCACCCTCACAGTAAAGAATTTCTTCCTAATACCTGAGTTAAACCTACTCTCAGTTTGAAACCATTCACCCTCGACCTGTCACTACAAGTTCTTGTAAATAGCCTCTCTCTTGTATGTTCCCTTCAGGAACTGAAAGGCCACAATTAAGTCACCCTGAAGCCTTCTCTTTTCCAGACTGAACAATCCCAGTTCTCTCAGCCTTTCCTTGTAAGGAGAACAAGTCTGTCTCTAATCATTTTGGTGGCCTCCTCTGGACTTGCTCCAACAGGTCTGTGTCCTTTTCTGTGCAGAGGACCCCAGAGCTGGATGCAGCACTGCAGGTGGGGTCTCACCAGAGCAGAGGGGCAGAATCCCCTCCTTCATCCTGCTGCCCACGCTCCTTTGGATGCAGCCCAGGATACAATTGGCTTTCTGGGCTGTGAGTGCCATTGCTGGGTCATGTCCAGCCTCTTGTCCACCTGATCCCTTGATCCCTTCATCTGTGTCATTAATGAAGACATTAAATAACACTGGTCCCAGTAGAGACCCCTGAGGGACACCACTGGTCACTGATGCCCACTGGGAGTCTGAGCTGTTGATCTCTATCCTCTTGATGCAACTGTCCAACCAATTCCTAATCCATCTAATTATCAAATCCATCACTCTCCAGTTGGGAGAGAAGGGTGTTGTGTGGGACTGTCAAAAGCCTTACATCTCAAAAGCATTGCATATATAAATTACATCCTCAGCCTTTCCCAGGGAGGAAGGAGTCACTCCATCACAGAAAGCCACTAGGTTGGTCAGGCAGGGCTTGCCCTTTGGTGAAGCTGTGCTGATTGTCCTGAATCACCTCCCTGTCCCCGTGTGCCTCAGCACAGCTTCTATGAGGATCTGTTCCATGATCTTCCCAGGCACAGAGGTGAGGCTGACAGGTTGGTGGTTCCCAGGGTCCTCCTTTCTGCCCTTTTTACAGATGTGGACGATGTTTCCCTTTTTCCACTCACTTGAGGTTTCACCTGAATACCAACTTTTCAAATACTATGGAGCTGGGTTTAGGAATTACATCAGTAGGCTCTCTCAGGAATCTGGGATACATCTTTTCAGATCCCATAGACTTGTGTACATTCAGGTTCCTGAGGTGTTCATGAACCTGATCTTTGCATACAATGGGAGGGACACTTGCCTGCCCCAGTCCCCATCCTGTCATCCATCCACTTGAGAGGTGTGGGAAGAGAGGTTGCCATTGAAGACTGAGGAAAAAAAAGTTGTTGTGTACCTCAGCCTTCTCATCCATTGTTAGCTGTTTGCCAGCATTGTTTATGGTGGGGGTACACCTTCTTTGTCCTTCCTTTCCTGGTTAACCTACCTATAGAAGACCTTCCTGTTATTCCTTGCATTCCTTTTCGGGTTCAATTCCAGCTTTGCTTTGGCCTTCCCCAGACTATCCCTGCACAATTGCATTTCATCTCTCTATACTCTTCCCATGTTATCTGTCCTTGTTTCCATTGCCTGTGTCTTTGTTTCTTTCCCTTTAGTTTGACCAGGAGTTCCCAGTCAGCCATCTAGTCTCTTACCTTCCTTGCTCAGTTCCTTGCTCCTGGGAATTTCTAGCTCTTGAACTCTATGGAAGACTTCTGTAAAAATATGCCAGCTCAGTTCTGCTCCTGTATCCCTGAGGGCAGTCTCCCGGGGTACCCTACTGACTATCTCCTTGGAGAGCTGGAAGTTTGCTTTCCTGAATTTCAGGGGCTTAACTTTACTCCTTAGCTGGCCCATATCCCTCAGGACTGCAAAATCCCCCAATGTAGGATCACTCCAACCCAGGCTGCCTCNCATTGCCTGTGTCTTTGTTTCTTTCCCTTTAGTTTGACCAGGAGTTCCCAGTCAGCCATCTAGTCTCTTACCTTCCTTGCTCAGTTCCTTGCTCCTGGGAATTGCTAGCTCTTGAACTCTATGGAAGACTTCTGTAAAAATATGCCAGCTCAGTTCTGCTCCTGTATCCCTGAGGGCAGTCTCCCGGGGTACCCTACTGACTATCTCCTTGGAGAGCTGGAAGTTTGCTTTCCTGAAGTTCAGGGGCTTAACTTTACTCCTTAGCTGGCCCATATCCCTCAGGACTCCAAAATCCCCCAATGTAGGATCACTCCAACCCAGGCTGCCTCCCATCTTGGCTAATCTCCAATTAGTTCATTTACACTGGTGATCATCAAATCCAGTATTGGGTTCTCTCTGGTAGGGCTGTCACCTGGCTCAAGAAGCCATCCTCTGTGCACTGCAGGAGTCTCCTGGATTGCCTGCAGTTTACCTTAGTACTTTCCCAGTAGAAGTCCAGGTGGCTGAAGTCCCCCAACAGAACTGGAGCATGTGAGCATGATGCCTCCTGTAACTGGGGCAAGAAGCCTTTGTCAGCAGGCTCCCCTTGGTCAGGCAGCTGTAGCAGACCCCAGCTGCAAGGTTCCTTTTCTTCTCTCAGTGTCTGATTTTTACCCACAGTCTTTCAGCCTGCTCATGGCTGTTCTTCAGAGACAGCTCCTCACACTCAGTGCAGCTCTTGACATAGAGGGCAACCCCTCCACCTCTCCCTCCTTTCTGTCTCTTCTGTACAGCTCATAGCCAGTGACAGTCACACTCCAGTCACACAATTTGTCCCACCAAGTTTCAGTAATGCCAACAAGGTCATAACTTTCCAGCAGCATGGTGACTTCCAGCCCCTCCTTTGGTTTGTTGTCCATGCTGCATCCTTTGGTGTAAAGACACCTTGGCCAGGATGTTGGCTGCATCACCTTCCTGGAGAGATACCCCTTACCTTAATTCCTTTGAGGTATTTCTCTGTTGTATCCCTCTTGGTTTCTGTCACCTCAGGAGTCCCTGGCTCACCTCTGTAAGACTCCAAGTGTGCCCCAATGTGGCCAGCACGTTTCAGAGTCAAGGGCAGAGTGCCCTCACTAGCACCCTGTGCCTCTGACCTTTGCATCTCATCCCACAAGGACAAGCCTAATGCTGTCCCCCTCCTGAATCAGAGTTTAAAGCTCTGCATTGTGTCTCATACAAGCACAGTATCCTAACACGATGCTGGGCTCCTCTGTATAACATCCATAAGAGTAACTCATTTGTCACCCCTGTGACAAATAATGGAAAAGGTTTTCTTCTAGCATTTTTCTTTTCCTGTTGTAGCAAGCTGTTGTGCTGGGTTCTCCTCTGGAAGCAGCGTGTCCTCATCCCTTCAGCTCACAGAGGGTTAAGTGCAGCTCTGAGATGGCCATGGGCATTCAGAGGTGTGCCTGCCAGAAGCCATCCCCAGGCAGTGGAAAGGCTCTCTTGAGCTCAACTCTCCTGTCCTGCTGCCTGAGGAAAGCCTTCTGGCTCACACAGCTGATCTCCTATGCTTGTTGCATATGCTTTTTCTTTACCTCCTCTGTGCTTTGCAAGTGCGTTTTCTCTTTTTCCCTCTGACATGCAGTTCGTTAGTGTTGCTGTCAAGAAAAAGCAGATGTGCAAATCAAGTAGCTGCTTCCTACCAGGAACAAATAGAGAGATGTGCATAGGCACACAGGAATGTAGCTCTTGGATTTTGTCTATGGGTAAGGAAGGACATTAGCATATGGTTTATGAAGGGTCGTGATCCTGGAAGTGAATAATTCATTATGTAACTCATTCTGTGCAAATTTAATATTCCCATAACTAAAAATTAGATAAAATCTGTGGTACCAACAGGGTAAATATGCACCAATTTGAACTGAATCCATACTATTAAGTGGGTTGAAATATTTTCTTTAGACACCTGGCTCAGTTGCTGTTGTTCATGCAGCACTCTAGTATAGAAATGGGAAACTTAAACCTCTAGTCAAAGGCCATTGATGTAGGGAGTGATATAAGTAACCCATCTTGTGTTTCCTTCTTATACTGTGAGAAGCTAAGCTCACCTATTTTTCATCACATGAAAGCTCATTATAGATTTTTTCCCCCTGAACACCTGTTTCTCACATGCTTTCCAAAATCAGAAAATAATTTTTCTTGCTAAATTGTTTCTTATATGAATGTCTGTCTGTCTTACTGCATTTTTTTTGACAACTGTCCCACAGTCAATCTCAAGAAAGGATTTTTGTGTATGTGAAGGTGCTCAAAGATCAAATTGTACTAGGTGCTCAAGAAGAATTCCTGAGAAGGTGTTATCTTAAAAAGGTTTATCAAACTGTGAAGTGACTCTCCTGAGCTTTGAGCTTTCCTTAAAGTCTGTTTTCACCCTGGACTGAAAATGGTGTGTGTTGTCTGCTAAGCAGCAATCCAGAGGGTTTCCAAAGTGCTAGAATCTGCCTTCCTTGGAGGCAAAAAGGTGTTCCTTTTACTCTGGTCACTCTGCTGTGCTTTTTGGTTCTGAGAATGGGATCCAATTAATTGGGCTGCTTCAGATGCAGAATGACTTCATCCTTCTCCTTATTTTGAGGTTCAAATTAGATACTGCAGCAGATGAGCCTAACTGCCAAGGAGTCTGTCTCACTCATAAACTGTTAATGCATAATAACTGTGCTAAGTGGCCTTCTTGCAGTTAGACTTTTTTTGTTCCAATGCTGATGAAATCTTAAACTGAAAAAATGCCAGCTCCTTAGTGCTATGTGAGCCTGTTGCTTATAAAATGTTTTCTTTCAAATACTCTAGGTGGCCAGAAAGTTCCCTGTCTTGTCTATTTTTTCACCATTTTTCTATTAATGAGAAGTTCATTTCCATGGAAGATGAAGTACTGGTTACCTTTGAAACTGGAAGAATTATGGAGTCACTTTGGTAGTTGTCAGCAGTTTTAATGTTCAGAAGAATTGATGGTCTTTATTCTCAGTATTAAATATATGAAGCTGTAAATGAAGAGCAGAACAATGCAGAGAACATTTTGTGTTAAGTTGAATCCAAGATAATTCAGCTATTGTTTTCTAAAAAGTTGTTCACTTGGAGGTGGTATGCTGTTTCTTACAGGGCTTTTTTATAAAACATGTTTTTTTCCCAAGGCAGAGGCTCTGGCCTAGCACATGTATCACTTTCTGGTTGGGATGGGTTTTTTTGTTTGTTTGTATTTTTTTCTTCTTCTACCCCTGCTCTTATCTGAATTGACCTTGCTGAAGGTAAATGTAGTTTGTGTTCCTGCTGAGAGTGTTCTGTGAAAGGGAAGCTTGTTTATCCCCCTTTTAAAGATCCCTTTCAAAAGGTTTAAAAAATGTAACGCTTTTCTCATCAATCTCTGCATCTCTCCCAGCCTGAGAAATCTTTTAATCCTTACAGATGGAAAGAAGTCCTTGGAACCTGTTTCCTTTGTTGCTCCTTGTTGAAAAGATCATCCTGGGTTTTGGTCAGGTGAACTTTAGAGTAACAAATGGTGAAGGGTCAAACCTGCCCATGATCTGCAGTGTAGCAGAAGAGTCTGTGATTTCTCTCACCAGTCTGGAATTTTGGCTGTCCAGCTCTCCATGGATTCTCTTTCAAAGCCTGCTGTTTACCCAAAGTGGGGAAATCTGCCTGCTTTAGGACTCTGAGCAGGCCTGTTTTGAAGGTCTGACAGACTTGAGTGATGAGAAGTTGAGAACCTAAATGCCTGAAGTCTCTTTCTCTTCAGCCTGACACCAGATATTGGAATTTTTCACGACTGTTGGGCAGTGGCAGCCTCGTGCCTGATGTTGAGTGTGTCTTTGTTAGTTGCAGTGCTAGAGTTAGGGTTGCATGTTACCCATATGTCACAGAGAACAGCTCCTGGTTTTGCACAGATAAGTTGTTCTTCACTTAAGACTCCTGGTAGCTGATCTTCCACAGGATCTTCTTTGGAGGAAACTGCCTTTCTATAATGCTTTGTTTACTCTGATGCTTTCATAGAACCATTTTCTTTTGTTTACCTCCACCATTCTGGACCCTAGCTGTAAATTGGGTAAAGAAGGGTGCCTGGAGGGATCACTAGGATTTCAGCTATTTATATTCTCAAATTTGGGAAATCAAAGCCTAACAAAACAGCTCCCACGCTCTGTAAGTAATTGCTTCTAAAAGGTTCCTGGCTGCATAGCTAATCAAGTGGCTAAGCCAGGGAATTGGTATGAACTGGGAAAATTGTGGAAGGTTAGCTGCCTTTGGCAGAACACAGCAAAACAGTTTCTAGGCCTAGAAACCTGACTACTGCAGCACCATACAAGTACAAAGGTATCAGTTCATTCTGAATGTCTCACTTGGCACAGGTGGGCTCTCTTATCCCTAAGCCAGACCAGGAGGGAGTTGCTGTCATGAGGGGTGATCCTGCTTTATCCTCTTTGCAAGCTGCTTGCTTCCACTGTTTCACTTGTGCTGGATCTACCACGTGGGCATTTGCACAGTGGGCTGATTTGTAGCCAGCTAATCCATCAGAAGACTGGGCTGGGCTGGGGATCTTTCTGCCAGATCAGCCTCTGACTCTGCTTACCCCCTGAACCGTGTTTGCTGCGTCTGAGAGGGAGTGTCCTTGCCACTGGTAATGACACCCATTAGATCAGTTTAGCTGTAACATAAAATTGTGCTCAGGTGCCACCAGCACTTTAAAGGGTTTTAGGTCTATGGTGCTACTATTTTATAGTGTTGGGAGAAGAATGTTAACCTTTTATTCATCATCTTTCTTTGTACAGAAGAAAAGCATGCACAACCTAGTAATTTTTTTCTCCCCCGACCCCAAACCCACCATCACAAGAGGTCCCCCCAAACCAAAGCACGATACCAAAAAACACCCTCAAGTGAGGTTCTGCATTAGGTCAGGGTCCAACTGAAATAATAATCTGCTGCTTCAAAAATAACATACCTTACAACACACACAAGAAGGAGCAGTTGTATTTCTACACCTAGATGTGTGTTAGTAGGGACACATTTCAAGAGTAGGAAGAAATGACACTGGAGCTTTTTAATTTTTCACTGTGGGGAAGGGGAAACCAGTGGCAGATTTAAAATCACTGCCAGCAGTGGTTGGAAAAGGGGTGTATTAAGAACACTGTCAGCTTGTTTCTATCTCTGGAAACAGCTTTTAGTATGCTTTAGCCCTTCAAATGAGGATTGCCACAGAACCTTGAGGCACTTTAAGGATAACTGTAGAAAGTGGCTGAATTCCTGGTTTTCACTGACAGACTGTGCCCAAATACCTAGTTGTCTGAGCTGGAAATGTGCACACTAGTGTAATACTCGTTTTCATTCCTCAGGAAACGGCAGCATCTTTAATATTCTTCTGCAGTGTTACAAAAATAAGGAAGCATAAAATTTTGGGTGGAGGAGAAATTCTGAAAGACAGCTGAATGATGAACTTCAGCTTCAGTTTTCTCAGAAAGGCGTTGCCATCTGCTGTGCTACTGAAACTCTTGCTGTCATGACTCCTGGTCTTTAGGAGTAATCCTCCACAGAGAGGAGAACCTGGGAGGAGCCCCTGCTGTACCTCAGTTCACTTCCTTCTTCTCTTGGGCACCTAAAAGTGTGAATCACTACTGCTGCAGCAGCTCTGTGCATTGGTACCACAAGCCTTAAATGCTGAAGAGCTGAACACATAGAATCCACATGTACATGTCTGATGCAAATGTTTCAATATCTTAAATCATCAGAAGCCAGTGATTACATTTGTGAAATGAAGTTGGTTTTGCTCTGTTGTGAAATAGAAGAGAGGTAAATGGTGATTATGGGCTGCAGGTGATAGGAAGCACATTTTAGTACATTTTAGTTGAGATCTTGAGCATAAAGATGATGCTGGTAAGAGGAAAGACTCCAGTGTTGACCCCTCTGTAATGGGGAAGAGAGGAGATGCAGGGAAGTGCTTTCTGTGCATCTTTATTAGCAGACTCCTTTGTCATTAGTTTATCCCAAAGTACAGGCATTATGTCTGTGCTTGCATGTGGTTTTATATTTTACTGTTTGTCTTGCATGTGGAGTGAGGAAAGTGGAAAATAGATTTACTGACAATTGGGAAAGAATAGGATGTTTACCCACTTGCATTAGTTGTAGCCAAGAGCACTGGAAACTTGCTTGCAAAAAGCAGC
Organism: Chloropsis cyanopogon; assembly: GCA_013400585.1. Classification (NCBI taxonomy): domain Eukaryota; kingdom Metazoa; phylum Chordata; class Aves; order Passeriformes; family Irenidae; genus Chloropsis; species Chloropsis cyanopogon. The sequence goes on from WEZZ01010282.1 coordinate 34,910, forward strand.
TTGCTCATTCCACAGTTGCCTTTCTGCAAAGCATCAGGGATCCTCATAATCTCTGTACAGTTTTAATTTAAAAATACATTTATGTAACCTAATTTTGAGGAAGCTCTTCCAAATATGAATGGGCCCTTCTCTGTGCAGGAGATTTCTAGACAAAGCTTTAGAGCTTTTTGTCTGGCTTACCCACAAGCTCACAGAGTCTTTTTTTTTTTGTAAGATTTCAATTGCCTGTTACCATAGGGGTGCCAAACTCTTACTAAATTTTCAATAGTGAGTGAATGCAATACATTTATGCATCAGTTTAGCTTGAATCTTTCTAAGCTGTGCTGGTAAAAAGCTTGTTAAGATTCCCCAAAATTTTGGAGGAGGGTTGTTGTGTTGTTGGCATTTTCTTTTGTTAACTTAAAATGAACCAATTTTTTAAACTTAGACTAATTCCAGATGGTTGTCACTTCAGCTGTATTCCTTTAGCTTTGTTAGAAGAGCACTACTAGCAAATAAGTTTATTCTGCTCCATGCCTCTGCATTTAAAATGGTGTATTATTTGATTACAATTGGGCAAAAATGCAGACTTAATAGTATTTTTCCTGATTTTTGGGGGAAAAAATGATTTCTTTTTTCATCTGTCTTACTGAGTTTGCAAAGGGGTCAATTTCTGAAGGTAAGAATTCATTACTTTCTTTTATATAATATTTAATGGATTGTTAGGATTGTGTTCTATCTTTTGTAAAACCTTTTAAAAGAAAGAAATCTACAATTCCTCCATTTTATTTTTAAAATAAGCATTATTTTGAATTCTTTGATCCCTGAATAAGCAAGAATGATGGTTCAATTTTACTAGTGTTCTGCTGTTCATAATAAAGGAAAGCTCCCCAAGCATGGCAGTGCAAACCAAGTTCATAAAAAGTTACCTACATATAAGGCTTTATGGCAGATTGGGATGGGAATTCTGCAGGCAAAACTGGGACACTCACTGATGGTGGTGTGAAATTACTTTAAAATCATGAATTCACAGGATGGTTTGGGTTGGAAGAGACCTTACAGGAGCACCTTCCATGGCACCAGGTTGTTCAAAGCTACATCCAACCTGGCCTTGAAGACTTCCAGGGCTGTGGGGCATCCACAACTTCTCTGTACAGCATTCCAGTGCTTCATCATCACACTAAATAATTTTCTCCTAATACCTAGTTTAAACCTCTCTTCTTAGTTTAAAACTGTTCCCCATTGCTCTGTCACTCTCTGCCCATGTTGAAAGTTGCCCTCCATTTTTATAAGCCCCTTTAGGTACTGGAAGGGTCTGTAAGGTCTCCCTGAAGCCTTCTCTTCAGGCTGAACAACCCCAGCTCTCTCTGTCTTCATAGCAGAGGTGCTCCTGCCCTCTCATCATCTCTGTGGCTTTGTGGAAAGCAGGTTTTAAATTTTCTTCTTTTCAAAAGTAGATTTTAATCTGTCCATTATAAACCTAGTTATATAACCTCAATATATTTTTTAATTAGAGAAATATGTTCTGAAAGAGGTTAGATTAATTTCCCTAGATTTAGAAAGATGAGTAAAAATAAAACTGAAGTATGATGAGTATTCATGTAATAATTTTAGAAACGACAGCAAAATTATAACTAGTTTTTTTGCCTTAAAGAATGTTACTCTGCAGAGACAAGAACTGGAGAAAAGAAGTTCTTTCTGTGCAGCACATTGTGCCTGAGGTTATGGAAGGAGCCAGAAAAGTAGTTTGGGTTCCCTGAACCTTAAACCCATCCTTCTTAGCTAATTTATACTATGCTGCTCTTACCCTGCTGTACTCTGGCTAGTTTGTCAGCAGAGGAAATATTTTTCAAACAATTTTATACAATTAGCTGGACTCTGTGTAGAGGATAGTCTTCATGGATAGAGCACTTTGGCAAAAAGTTATTAATAAGCCTTTATTGTTATGGATTGGATCCCAGCCAGCTGCTTAGTGATTAAAGTTTAATTGCATGATGATTAGTTTTCATTAGTAAGCAATTAGCATTTAACAGCAGCCTTGTATTGCTAAAGCTATGGGTAAGCATAAGTGGCTAGAGCCATGGTGAGGGAGAAGGTCTGTAGCTGGAGATGTGGGCACAGAGCTGTTTGGAGTGTGGGAATAAGGATTCTGAGGTCACTTGACCTCATCAGCTTGTTCCCTCTGCAGCATGAAGCCAGGGGGGTGGATGGGAGTGGGAAATGGAGCGTCCAGAAGAGCACAGCCTGCACATGGGGCACAGAGACTGGCTGTGGGTTAGCCCCTCTGTAGGGAGTTCACAAAATCATCATCGTCCTGAAAAGGCCCTTTGGAGCTCTGAGTTGCTCTCACAGTAACGTTTGTTTTCATAGACTCGTCCCTCTCCTTGCCACGACTAAAACTCCTTTTTCAGAATTCCCCTCTGAATTGGTGAAATTCCCTTTTTTACTTTGATAGCAGCCCTTGATTGTTTTGTGCCGCTGTGGGGTAAATGAGGAGAAAGATGAGTGCAGGGGCAGGGGCTGGGGGAAGTGAAATGGATGAGGCCAGAGGGAGGTGGGAGTGTAGCAAAAGGTCAGGCTGCTTTGCTGTTAAAGGTACAAAAGAGTGAAGAGTGCCCCATGTAAACCATTTCTGCTCCACTGAGGAATCTGTTGGGAAGATGAAATATGGTGGTAATTTCATCTAGGCTGAATTAGGGTTGTTAGAAGCCATTCTTCTTGTCCACACCTCCCCTTCTGCCAGCAGCAGTGCTCTGTGACTGAAGCGAGTTAGGTGGGTGATCTAGCCAGCAAATCCCTCCCTCACCCCATTCCCTTTTTAATCAGGCTAATTGTTTGGCTGGACTAGCCTTCTTGACTTTCAGTGTCAATACTGACACAGAGAAATGCTAGGCATAGGAGGGAGCTGCAGGCTGTGCAAGAACAAACTCAGGTCTTAAAATGATTTGGAAGTGGGGAGCCTGGTCAAGATCATGACTTCAGATGGAAAGTTCTTCCAAAATGATACTACTAGTTATGCAAAGTAGTAAACTAAAATAAAAAAAGGCAGTTTAAAGATTGTCTAAGGTGGTTCTCAAGTGTATGTATTTGTTACTGATGTCAAGTACATCCGTCTCATTGTCTAGACATAGGAAAAGATAGGGGGTGTTCTTTATTATGATGGTCCCATGATTCAGAAGCACTAGGGACTGCATACTTCCTTCCCTGACCTAATTTGTCACCTGAAGTAGATTAAAACAGATGTTTCCTTCCAGTTGAAAGGTCTCAAGTAGCCACAGTTTCTTCTAAGAAGTTCTGACAGTGCTCAGTGTGTGACTTTAATAGTGCACATCTAGTTAAGTTGTCTTCAGAGTTACCATAGGAGGAGAAATACCAGTGTAGGACCTGGTCTGAAATTCCAGCCCAAGGCACAAGACAGTGCTGAGTGGCACAGCCTTCCCAGGGCTCTGGGTGTTGCAGCTGCACTGTTTGTCACCACCTGAGCTTCTGGTGGTAAAAATAGATTGCATGTGCCTTCCTGAGGTCTGGCTGCACAGCTGATTGTAGCGTAAGTACAGTCAGGTCTTACCTCAGCCAGCTGGTTGTTGCCTGGGTCGTAAGCTTTCCTTCTCTTTGAGAAAATATTAAAAGTTGATGGTAAAAACTGGTTGTGCAGTCTTCATTTATGAGTGATTTTTTCCCCCCCATTTCTAGCTTCTTGCATATTTTCTTTTGATTTGTGCTTAGAACTAGGAGACTTAACTCAGCTGTATTTCTTTTTCCCATGGCTACTCATTTCACAACATGGTTTTGTTGTTACTTTGCACTAGACTGCTGTTAATTGCAGCTTTTCTTGTGCTTCCAAATCCTTTATTCTTACTGAGAACTCACACTTGCTAAGATTCAGAAAGTTATTGATGATTAAAGGCAACTGACCAGCTTCATAAAAGACTTACGGCTAGGGGAGGGGAAGGAGGAGGAGAGCATCCTGGCATGAATCTCTGAAACGGGGACTTTCACTGAAGGATACTGCTGCTCAATGTGAAGCTTAAAAGGAAAATAAAAAAGGTGGGTGGGAATGGGAGGGAAAAGCAACTTCATGTTCTTGAGTTCAGGTATGAGAGCTGTGAACTTATCCGACTTCATGCCTGTGCTGTCAGAAATTGCCTGCATGGCCTTTGACAAGTCATCTAATTATTCTGTAAAGTAGGCTTTAAGATCACTTATTTTGTGACCATTAAGACAAATTTGTAGGGTGCTTTGAAAGTACAGTATGTGTTTAAGTTGTCAGATGTTCTCGATTCAATTGGAAGATTAGGGAGCTGATAAAAGGTTTCATGGTTTAGTTGCATAGATGTAATGGCAGGAAGATACATGAACAAACTTGAAATCTATCAATTAGAGTCAGGTCCAAAAAGATAATAAAAATGTTTTGTAATGCGTTCATTTGCTGTTAGTTTTCTCTTTTCTTGTAAAAAGTTAAAATGCTGAAAATACTAATAGCAATGTACTTGTCCCATATGTAAATTCATTGTTATATTTAATTAAGATTTTTCTTGGGGAGTAACTCTCCAAGTTAAATATAATCACTAAAATTTTGGAGTTGACACAGTTCATAACTGATGCTTTCCAGAAAACCAACATTATTATTTTTTTAATGTTAACTTTAGGAAATTGTTTAGAAAATTTCAATACTCCTGTTATAGGTACATAAAACACTTTTACAGTCTTTTTTATGCAGCCTTAAGTCCTGTATTTAAATTTAGTTATTCTTCCTCTGAAGTGTTAGTTATCATGGGGAGGTATAAGGATTCTTCAGTGATGCCACTCTTGTTAGCAGAAACTTTCAGAGGCAGTTCCTGGGGAACAGGAGTTACCAATAGCTACCAATAAATTCAGTTTCCTGGACAAATAGCTAAAAGGGTAATGCCAAAAGAAGAATTGGCTATTCTGAAGCTGTCTTAACAAAGAAGACTTTAATGTTGACTTACTCTTCTGCTTTCGGGCTAAAGCCTTCAGAAGCTGAAGGAATAAGTAAGAAGAGGGTGTGTTTATGTAAAATAAAAGAAAAACAAAACAAAAATGCCTGTATCCTTTGATTTCTACCTCAGGTGAAAAAAAGATTGAAATTCCTCTTTGAACTTGTGCAGTGATTTATTTCTAGTAATCTATGGCTCATCCCAGCCCTTTTTTGGTAGAATAGATTGATCTAGATTTATAAAACTGAAGGTGTGGCTTGCAAATGAGTATTACTGCCTTCACCATGATTCAGCAGTGTTCTGAGCCCAGATCTTCATTAGTCCTTTCCCTTTAGATCTCAGGAGAACCCCATCCAATCCTTAGATGGAGGAAGTTCTTCTTTCAGGAGAACCACATTGTGTCTGTCCTTTGAAGAAACTACTGACACTACCTCAGCTGCTGTGTAATATCCAGCTGGAATGCCATCCAGGCTTGGACTGCTGCTATTTATATTTTCTGCCTCTTCTAAACTGCTGCTAGCTCATACCACATCTTCCTGTGTCGTGTCTGTGACAAGCTTACAGACACTACATGTTCTTGCATGAATTCAGTTTTGAATTCATAAACAGTACCTGTTACTGCAATGGGCAGTTTAAGCAGCAGCACATACATTATTATGGTTCATAGGGTTTTTTTTTCTGATGATTATTGGATAATGAAATAACATATTCCTCTCTAAACCCATTCAGATTTTTGGCCAGCTAATATTACCTTACATAGAGCACCTTCTGTCTATCTGAGGGCATTTCATCAGTATGTGCTAATTGTCTACTTCCCCTCAACTGTGATGGATGATTTATTGCTGTGGTTCATAAGGTTGAATTTTTTTTGTTTTAAATACTGATAAGTTACTTGACAGCTTATCACTTAAGAGAGATCTACTGACTTGCAGGCATTTCTCTTTCTGCAAAGCCTTGCACCTTTACCTCTTCTCTTGGATTCATCTTCTGCTGCTTTTTCTCAGTGGTAGCAGCAGCCACCAGTGGCCTCAGGAATACTGATGTGCGCTTTATTACTCCTTACTGGAGCTCTGCTGCCAGCCATGCCTTCTGTGGCTTTCTGGGGGAGCTGTCTTCTTCCTTCTTTAAAGGTATTGAGTAGTAGTTTTCTTTGCTGCCTTTTTTCTAGAGACAAGGTCTTTATTTTCCAGTAAGAGAAACATTGTACTTTTTTCACCTGTCCTTGCAGTGAAGTGTATTTTGACTGTGCAGGAGTCGTTCTTCAGACCTCAATTTAAGAATTGGTATTCTTAGTACAGTGCAATTTCGATGGAATACTGTCACAAACATTTGTTGTTCTGAACGGTCATTTTCGCATTCCTACTTCCTTCACATTCATCTGCCCACCTCCTGTTTTCTTACACCTCAAACGTAAGGTACTTGTCATTATTTTATCTGTCTTTATCCTGCTGCCTTTTCTTCTTTCACTTTCAGGAACTTAAGATTTACTTCCAATCAGTACACCCTGGCTAATTTTATAATTTCCTAAATTAAGTGCTTCACTTTCAAAACCCTGCACTTTTACCTTTGTTTTGCTTCATGCATTTCTTCCAAGCCCTTCTTGTCTGGGATTTGTGCTGAATAATTGGATATGCTTAGCCTGCTGCTGAGATGGACTCTGCCCAACGCTGCTGGCTCAGTCTCACCGTTCCTATTTCATCCCTTTGCATCCACCAACGCTTTGTTCTCTTTTACCAAAGTGTCTTGCACAGTGGGGCTCTGTTTATGGTGAAGGCTTGCATGGATTATTACAAGTAATGACAAATGGTTTATTTCTGTCCAGTGTTACAAGTCTGAGTCATTGATGGGGTGGGTTTGTGCTGTACCCTTTTCATGTCAGGTTGCATAGATGCCTAATATCTTGTCAAAATATTTTCCATTTACACTTCGCTTTTCTCAAAAGTATTTCCTTATTTTTAAGCCTTTATACAGATTTTGTTTCTGTTGTATCCACTGCTCCTAATAATGTAGTGATTGTGTCTTTAATGAACCAATCTTTTTGTTTTAAGCCTTTTAGTAAATACTCAGCATCATCTCTTTTTTTTCATTAGAAAAAAGCTGGTTCTGTTACGCAGTTTGCCTCTTGAAAACCTTGAGTTTGTTGCATTTTCTTTTTTATGTTAGGTTTTTTCCTTTTTTATGTCACTCCAGACATTGATCCTCAAAGCTATTGCTTTTCTGGTAATTAATTTATCTGAAATCTCTTCGATTATGATGGAGATATTGTTTTCTTTAAGGTAACTGCGTGCTGTTGTTTTATGCTGTACGTGGTAGGTCTTGCACTAAATAGAAATTCACTATATATGTGGATATTTCCTGTAATCAGTATCCAAGATGGCTGGGAAATTAATCTAGTACTGGTAGAAAATCCAACTGGAGTAAATGCTCTCTTGCTGACTGTGCTGTTCCATAACTCTGTGTGTCCTTATCACATAATCACCGCTGGAAAATTTGAATTTCTTTTTCTTCTTTTAAATCTGCTTTTCTTTCAAACCTTTTTGTAACTAAATTGCACTATTGTTGCATGTTTAATTCCCCAAATGAATAGCCAAGATAGCATAAACTGTATTATTTTTTTCTGCTAGACTTGCATACTTTGGCAAATTCAAATCCCTATACTTACAAGTGGTTTTCTGAAGTGTTTCTCTCATTCAGGGTGGTGCTTTGCGTCAAAGGAGACAATATTTACGAATTTCTTGGCTTCTTAGACTTGGTAGTCTATATATTATTTTAATATTCCTTTTAAAATATGAAATGGCTACGTAGGTATGCACTTAGCCCGTTAAACTGAAATTAAACATGCCTTTGCAGCACCATTTAAAACTACTGGTTTTGTTAATTTTGCTGCATCTGCTTTAGTTAGCCACTGGTTGACTCTTGAAGGACCTAACCTCTACTCTGGTTCAGTTACACTGGCTCTTTATTTCATTTGTGTTTTTTCTCCTTCCATTGTGTGGAAGAGGCGGGAAGGGTTCATCCTCCTTCAAGTCTTGCTTGGCTCTTCAGCAGTCTCATGTATTCATTTAAGCCTTTGATCACTCCCTCAAGTGAACGAAACAGGCTTGTAAGGAGCAGTGAACATGAATTTATCGCTTAGGTTGAATTTCAGTCTTTTTATAGTGTTACAGTTTAGCTCAGCCTTCCTGTTAGGGAGGTAAAACTGAAGAGTCTTAAAAACTTGTAACCAAACACTATTTAATTGGTGCCTGCATTCTTTCTTATAACCATGGGGGCTTTTTTTGTTGTTCATTGTAGAATTTCGCAATCACATCTCTTGGTCTTCACAGGAACTGCCCTTCCAGACTGGTGCAAAAGTACCTTTGTTGTGGTGTCCTGTCTCCAGCAATGGCCATGTATTTACGCCTTCGCTGCCCATATTCAGAGATTTCTAGTAAACTAGGCATGTGCAGAATGGTAGTTGCATATTTTCTCCCTCCTTTCAGCAACCACAGCTTTAGAGTTGTAGCTTTGGTATCCCCGTGTTCACCAGGCAGAGGCATCCCTACCCTTGATGAACTTTTCTAATCTGTTTTTGCACTTGCTTATCTTTTTCCTAGTGCAGCATTCTTTAGCAATAACTTTTAGTTTCTTGAGTGGAAAAAAACCGAGGTTTATGTTACATTTGAACTTCCTCTTCCTTCTTGGAAATGGCTAAGAATCATTCCCTTATATGCATCATATTGGATTTTGTAGGTTTCAATCCCCCTTCAGTTCCCTCTTTTGAAAATACTTAGACTTCTGATATATATAAGTTCTTTATCTTTCCATTCCTAGTTATCTCTGTGGTCTGTCCCTTTTTGTTTCTGATCAGCTGTACTCCTTTCTGAAGAGGGTCATCAGAACCACGCACAATATCACAATGTCGGGCTACTGCCAGAGTAACAGACATCATGAACGTTTGAGTTGCATTATGGATTTCTTTCCTAAGAAATAACTGCTTATGTTTTGGCTATCCCTTTTTGTGCTTGTGGGGACTGCATGATGTTTCTGTCTAGGATGACTACTAATACCTTCCTGTGAGTAGTAAAAGCTAATTTAGAATCTGTCATCATGTATATGCATAGGTGAAAATATTTTTACCATATACATCACTTTGCACTTAACAATAGTAATTTTCATCTCCATTTTATCATACAGTTACCCACAGCTGTGAGATGGTTTTGCAGCTTTTTACTATCAGTTTGAGGTCTGGCTACCCTGGATAATTTTACAAACTTCACAAGTTTTCCCATCTTATTGTTCACCCCCCTTCTTGAGTGTCTCTGTAAGTGCAGTTGAATAGCGTAAGTATCTGCATAGGACCTTAAAATTATTGCTGGCAAACCATTCTTTGTTAAAACTAAATATTTATTTCTGTTCTTGTTGCATTCTATTTTTCCTTCTAGTTGAGGGTAATAAAATGCTCTGCTCTTAATTTCAAGTGCTTCTGTTCTAGCATAATCAGTTTCTCATGTATTGAATAGGATTTTCCATTTTTAAGACATTTTCCAGCTCTTGGATTTCTTGTGGGTTTTTTTTTCTATGACATCCATTTTGAGCTGCAGCTTCCCTTTGTGCTTCAGCAGCCTATGCAGCGCTGCAGTTCTAACTTTTTATTATGTTTCCTAATGCAGCTTTATTAGTATAGCATCTTCCAGATCATTGATTTGTCTGTTTGCTGAAATCTTGGAATCTAAATTTGTCCTTAGTTTCTTGACTTGAAGACAACTGTCCAGTTTTAGTTCTGGACTATTATCCTTTATTATTTATTTGGTTTGCTTGCTACAGGAATATATCATCATTGGCAAGAGATGCCTTTTTGTAATGCAGGTTTAAAGATTTTTATCTTTTTAATTGTGGGGTTCATTTTACTGATATTCCGTGCCTGGTTTTTTTTTTGATATCTTAAAATTGTTTGTCAGGAAATGTAAACTAATAGTTCTGTGTCCTTCAGTACTGGTTGTTATCTCTAGCCCCAGTCACATAAACAATTTTTTTCATTAACCAGTGTCTGCACATGAGAGTGGAAGTACTCTGTTCCTCTCCTGTTTCCTAAAAACGTCTTCCCACCTTGCTTTTTTCATCTTAGTCCCTTTTTGCAGACATCTCCCAAAATCACTTATTTCTTTCTCCTTTAGTAAGCAGTATATATATGTATACACACACACACTTACTTATTTTTATTTTTTCATGTAGCTTTTTGGAATAAGTTGTCTCTCTGCATCCCACTTTCCAGGAAAGAGAATGTGGCTGCCTGCTGTTTCTGTTGCCCTTTCGCCTGGATATTAAATCCAAGCCTCTGCCGAGGCTGCCAACTGTTTAATCAGGAGTAGTCAGAAGGCCCTCCTTCCTAATATTGCAGCTGACTCTGAAGTCCTCATTATCTTACATCTGCATTTGTGCAGGGCAATTATACAGAAGCAATTATTTTCCTAAAAGCTTATCATTTAAACAGGAGAAGGAGAGAGTATGAAAAATACATATGACATGGAAAGCAAAGACTTGTACCTGTATAATTAATGCCACATATATTTCACTTTTTGCTTGCTTTGCTTGGTTAGTAACCTTCAGTTGTTGCTTTTGGTTTTACTCCTTTTATGCATTCTTGACACTGCTATGTGGGAAGGGACAAAACAAGGAGATGCCTAGACAGCAAAGCAAAGGAAAAAGAAGGAAACCAAACCGAAGGAAAAACTGGTCATTGAAAGATAGGAAGTCAAGAGGTCTGAGTATAGGGTATATAACCATTCATCAAGAAAAGATGTTTGTATTACAGACAGCAGAAAAGATCATCCTGTTGTGTGTGTTGTGCATGTCCTGGTGTCATCTGGTTTGGTAATTGTTCAGCAAGGAAGACAGCGGAGGAGTCATCTGAAAACACCTTACATTAGTGTTAGAAGCAATTAATTTCTGCTTCTAAGCAACTGTCCCTGCTCCTGCCCAGAATATTTGGAAGGGTTAGTTGACAGCTTCCATCCTCCCATCAGCAAAACCATGTCCACTGTAGGATTCCAGTAGTAAGGAGTACTTTATCTGGGGACAAAGGTGCTGTCTCTGTCGGGTGCAGAGCCTAAGTGAGCAGGTGAGTGCTTTACTTGAGCAGCTTGGGGCACTGGTGCTTGTTTGGGAGCAGGAAGGTAGGTAGCTCAGGACATCTTTATGTTACAGCACTTACATGGAATTGGGTACAAATCTGAGGGAAGCAGAAAAAGGTACTCAAAACCATACTCTTATTTATTACATATAGCAGTGTGGTCTCAGGAGAGTGAAAGAATACAGATTGCGAGGGGGAAAAAGCCAAGCGTAAAGCAAAAGAAATATAGTTGGTAGGTGCTGTAGCATTTTAAATGAAGCAGTGCTGTTCTGCTGCTGCTGTGCTAGCTGTCCCCCAGCTGTTCACACTTCCAGCTTGGCTGTTACTTCATTTTGGTAGACACAGAATGATGAGCTGTAGCAAGGAAGAAATGGGCTGCTAATAGCGTGCAGAGGTAGAGACAATGCATCTGGCTTTAATACTATTGATAATTTAGTTCATGGGATGGAGTGTCTCTTCTAAATGGCACTTTTCAGTCTCTCCAGCCTGTTCTAAGTGAGATATATGTGCCTTGTGGCCAGAGATGAATTGTGGAGATAGGACCTATGAATCAATCTTTGCTGTGTGATCTCTTTTTTCCTTCTTTTCTTTTTTCTTTTTTTTTTCTTTTTTTTTTTTTTTTTTTTTTTTTTTTTTTTTTTTTTTTTTTTTTAATTTAAGTCAAGAGTTGATTAGATTCGTGGCAATGATTACTATCCACTGGCACCTCCCATTGGGAGCACACTCCAAGTACCAGCCTTCAGCTCTTTCAAGCAGGGGAGGTTAAGCAGGCTGCTTACTGAGCAAAAGGAATTTCTCTTCCCAGGAGAGCTGGAGTGCTGTTTCCCTGGCTAAGAATGCTATAATTCCTTTACAAGTGACAAGCAGGCTGCTACCATCTGCTGGCGAATGGCTGCAGGATGGTGGAGTTGGGGTGAAAATTTGCTCGTGGACCAAGAGAGCAATTAGTCATCATCATGCTGAATTTACACATTTCCTTGTAAGAAGTTCTGTGATTTTAGTTTGGTGTTAGAATGTCTCCTAGTTGTAGTGTACGTATTTTTGGTTTTGAAGCATAAATATGTGAGATGAGAGTTCTAACCAAAGCCACAGAAAGTACCAGCAGGAACGGGGCATCTTTTTACCTTTTAAGGCACAGCAGCAATGTCTTGGAAAAGAAGAGTGAGACCATCCAGAAATGTTTTAAGCATTTTTATTTTTGGTCTTCAGGGGAACACCTGGGTGTGTTTGGAAACCGTGTGGCACTACATGACGATAGTCTCTTTCAAAGATAAGGTGATGGACTCTGAAGTTGTTTTGGAGCCACACAGCTTTGTAGGGCGTCTGCTTTGTTCAGTCACTCAGGTGTGTCAAGAAGGAAGAACTCAAAAAGAGGAGTAGTTATTGTGTATGTGGTTCCCTCAGCTTCCCCGGAAAGAAGCAGATGGTTGGGGGTCCCGGGAGGTAGGAGAAATGGGGCCATTAGACTGTCAGTGGCTTGTGAAAAGCAGAAGCATCTGCCAGAATGGAGACTTGTTCAGCAGCAGGGGAGCCAGCAGCAGCAGATGATCCCTGCCTTGAGCCGTCAGTGGCAGAGTCATCCACTGGGGAATTGCTCTGGTGGGCGTAGCACAGGTAACCTTGGTAAAATCTCCTTTTTCTGCCAGACTTAAAAAAAGGGGGCAATGAAGGCTCGATGCACATGCACTGGCATCTTAACTACCCACTTTTACTGTCTAATTGCTCCTAAAATCACAAATTATTTTAAAGCATTCCTTACCCATTCTCAGCTGAAAATTTGTCAAAATGCCTGTCATGTTTCAGAATGTGATTTTCAGAATAGCAACATGAACCATGCTAGATGCAGCAAAGAGTAAATTCAAAACATAAATTACCTTTTGGAAAAGTATCAAGAATTTTGCTGGGGGTCTTGTTTTCTGTTGTATCACACAGCATACTCTTTTAAGACATGCCTTTTTAGTGTTAAGAAATATTTTATACAGCTGCAGTTCAATCTCTGCTGCTGTAGTTCTTGCGCTCTTATTGACTGCTCTGCACAGGACACAGTGTTCCAGGGGAGAATGACCTTCTGTTGCAACAGTGTGATGGTACGTAAAAGATGAGATAAAGTGGGGAGGGCAGAATGCCTCTGAGGAACAAGACTAGAAATTCATCTCTGCATTCAAAAAGAATAGTCAATTTGGGTTCTGTCCTGTTAGAATAATTAATCCCAGTCAGCCACATCTAAAAGAGAGAATAAAGTACACAGGTACAGAGCTCCGTGTCAGAACTCCTCAAGCTGCACTTTGTGAGTACTTGGCATAGGTGAATCTGGGACTGTTGCCAGTACATAATATCTTTCCAGAGCTGACTTCAGAGCCAGGAAAAGACATTTTCTGTGGATGAAGTTTGGTTTTACTCCTATGGGAGAGTGAATTACATTGCAGTTTGGCTAGTGGTCCATATATTTTGGTGTGCATTTCAATATTGGTTTAGCTTCTTTTTTTAATCTTTTTGCTATTCTGACAGGCAATAATAAGCTGCTTGTGTGTCTCTTTCTAGGCCTCAGGGGTGCTTCCCTTGCATCATAAATACTGCAGTAATTTGTCGTGCTTAGAATATAGACACGATTTAGTAGGAAGCACTGAAGATCAGGCTCAGGGTGCTTTGGCATACCCATGAAGAGAAGGTGTTGCTCAAAACTGCAGTTGTAGATGTCACAAGAACTGATGTCTCACAAGCTTTTCTGTTAGTTGCATCTGCTTTGATTTGAAGAGGGCCCCCTGGTTTATGGCTGGAGCTAGTTTTGCTTTCATCTTCATCCAGGCATTTAAATACAAACTATAGTCATCTCTGCATAGCACAGAGCAGTAGGAAGAACAATAGCTGTCAGATATTCTCAGAGGGCTTGGAAATACTGTAATCAACCCCCTGTTTACCATGCAGAGTGAGGAACTTTGCTGTGGCTGTTAGCTTTTAGCTTTGGCCACGTCTGTCCTGCAGCTCTCCACTGCAGGGTGTGTGCTGGTCCAGGATGGAAGCTGTGTGGCCCAGGGGATGTGGCCGTGTTGGCAGAGGAGTGTCCCCGTATGGTGTCAGAGCCGTGCTCGTGTGCAGTGCCAGGTGTGCTGCTGCTTGAGCACAGCTGTTGGTGTGCAGTGCAGGTGGAGCTCGCTGCTAGCAGCGGTACAGCAGTGTAGCTTGAAACCAGCTTTTCCAGTAGCAGCAGTGATTTTATATCATGTCATCATCCCTGTGTGCAGGCAGGGACCAAAGGCAACTTCTCACAGCCTGAATTCAAGGTGAATTGTACCAATTATGTAAGGCCTTATTATGGTGTTGGTTGTATTTAGCAGAATAAACAAAATTATTCCTGTCTTTTTAAAGTATGACTCAAAAATTATGGTAGTTCCTCTCTTCATTTCCTGCCAGTAGTTAATTCACTTTTTAATTTTTAAGTAGTAGCAGTCTCCTAGCATTTGATGAATTCTACCAGGTATGGCTACATCTTTTTTTAAGGGAAAAATGTCAACCTTCAGAAATCAGCTTTCATCAGAATCAGATTAGTTAACAAAAATCACTTAGTGTATACCTTCAAGAAATAAAATGGCTGTCTGAATGAGATGTGCTCTAGAATTACTTCCTTAGGTCATGTCTTAAGTCATTCAGGATGAAGTAAACGGGTGAGAGACTTTCTTCCTGCTTTCACAATTGTCTGATATAATGGTCAAATACATCATTGACTAGTTGAGCTAATAGGATTTAACTCATGAAAATTGAACATAGTCATCAGATGAGTTTGAGCTATTTTGACAAGAGTTGTATGAGCGTCCTTGTTGCACTGCAAGTGCGTTTTTTTGAACATGTGCCATTTCTCTGATGATGAGGTGTTTTCCCATGATTGCATCTTCTCCTGCTCCAAATAAACCCTTTTTGATCACCTTTGAAAAAATGTTCAACTTGGCCATGATCATCTTCAACTGTTAGTGATAATGAGGATGATGTAACCAAATTACTTTTATGGTGGTGTCTTCTAAATCATTTATCATGCTAATTCTTCTTTTAAAGCTGCTGTAGATTAGAAAACACTCTTTTCCTCCTATTTTAATAGTGATGTCATTGTCAGGTACTGAAACACAGGCCAGTAAAACAGATTTGAGAAGTATTTCAAATTCTTTCTGAATGGCTGAACATTTTATCTCTTGCCTGGTTAGCACAGCTGAAAAGTTCGTAGTTTGAAAGAGCTTATGTTGTTACTTGTTTGAAAGGCTTTTATTTGTATGGTGTAGAAAGACAGAGTTTAACATGATTTGTCAAAAAAATTGTGCTGGAATGTGGTTGATAAAATCCCCAGGAAAATACAGGTATTCAGAAAAATGACTGCAAGCTTCACTACTGTTTTTTGGTTTTCCTTTCAGAAATGTTCCCATTGCCAGGAACCGGGAGCCACCTTAGGCTGCTACAACAAAGGCTGCTCCTTCCGATACCATTACCCATGTGCCATCGATGCAGGTAGGAACAAATGCCATCTTAGCTGTGTTCCATAATTACTCAAATCATACAACACCACTAAATAATTCTGAGGTACTTTACAAATTACTCCCTCTCAGTTTTTCTCCTACTGTGAAGATAAAGTAGTAAAAATGGCGAGAAACGGCATGCGACAAACAGCCTACAGTAACACGTTGGGACAAGATGGAGCTTGTAATGAAAAGGAATCTGCCTGAAAAAGCCTGGTTTGGGGGAGTGCAGCTACAGTGACTGAAATTTGGCTGCAGTGTGAGAACTGATCACTCTTTTCTTGCCAAAAATAGCAACCCTTTGTTAAAAGGATGTAAGAAAGCAGCAAGGGGTTTCTTCTTTCAGGGTTATACTCCTATGGGTGGTCCTAGTAAAGATTTCAAGTGTTTGTGTTTGTGGAATCATCAGTAGCATTTGCAGCACAACCATCCTTCTCCCTCCTAAGCAGTTCAGCCAGTCTCTTGAGCAGGTCCAGTTTTCATCCTTAGACAAGCTAATTGTTTGCATGATACTATTTCCAGCTATGAGCCTGGGCTTGCGAGTTCGGTGGGTTTTGTGGAATAATGACAGTTTTTCATGGAGATAAACTTTGTTCTTGAGTAAAAAGAATTCAAACTCAGAGTAAATAATACCCCACTTTTCCAGTCCCCTGTAACTCACTTCTCCTGCCATACAAAACTTTGTCTGATAACAAGCAGGAAAGGATTCAAGATTACAACTCTAGACTGGAAAATAATTGCAGGCTTCCTGTTTGTTATTCCAATTCCACAGCAACCCACTTGTTCACCACCCATTTTTTGCTGTTTTCCAAGTGTTAGCGTATTTGAAGTAGGAATGCTCATTTCTGAATGACTCCATTGCACCTCTCACTGTGAAGTCCCATTATTAACTCTGTTCCACCACAGCAAATGTAGGATTCTCCAAAATGAAAAATGTACTGAACAATCATGACTGATTCCCAAGAACAGTTCTGCGTCATGCGTGGAAGAGGCAGCGTCATGTACAAAAACCAGTATATAATCACACTATTTAGTCCATTTAAAATGTAACATGTCTGCTATATAATGTGTAGACCTGGGTTAGATTAAATTTGGCTTTTTTTCACTTTTGTCTTGACTTTGCAACCTGTGAGGCTTTTTTCGAGTGGTTTTTTGTGTTCAAGTTCCAAGGCTCCACTTACTTCATTTTCTTTTAATGTTGTTATGAGACATCATGTTGTCATGTGGCCATCTGTCGGAGTGCACAATTCCAAGCTAATTTCCCTCCTTTGAGTAATACGGTAGTAATAAATTGCAAGAGATGCATGGAGATGGGATGCTTGGACTGTGAGTTTCACAAACATTTAAAAAATAGTGGAGGAGTTGGTAAAACTGGTGAGTCTCTGGTTTCACTCAAGGAAGAGTATGGTTTAGTGAGAACAAAATATTTCATTGGTCCTTTTTTTAATACATTTTCCTTTGTGTTTCTTCCTTTTTGTCTGTATGTCTGATATGTTCTCCTCTTTGGCCTTTCATTCCAGCCACAGGTCTTTTATCTGGTTGGTCTCATGCTCCTCTTTACAAATTTCTTACTCCAGTCTCTTCGTAAGACCCAATTCCACCTAATTCTTTCCTACTTTTCCTTTTTCCAGTTTTCTGTCTCTCACTCTGGCTTCCTCCTCTCTGCTTTTACTTCACCTCCTCCTCTTCTTTCTTGTTTCTTGTTCTTTTGCCTCTCTGCCATTTGGTTCTCCTAACTCAGCTCCTTGTCACACCTCACCCTGCTAGTCCTGGTTTGTTCTCATATATTGTCCTTTATATTCTCTGTTTCACCTTTCTATGCCTTGTTCCGACCAGTTCTTTGTCTTAGCCTCCTGCTGGCACTCATCCTTAATTCCCAACTCCTGATTTGTGGTTAGCACTGGTCTCCTTCCTGCTAGTCTCCATTCTTTCTGTGTCTTGATTGCCTTTCTCAGTCCTGTTTTCACTTCTGCCTGCTGGACTACTGCTTCCCATTTTGCAGTTTTGAAATAGTCACTTTCTTTTGGGTTGCTTGAGTCTTCGAAATGTCCCCTGATAACTTCACTGCTTTTGGGTCTGGTGCCTGAATCTGAGGGCAGAGGTTCATTTACAGGAAAGGCCTGAGCACCCCCAAACAGAAGTATATTTGGTGGAATTTTTTAAAGGACCTAGCTACTGAAATCTAATAAGCCTCTTCTGAGGATGTGCACATGAAAATCCCCATATCTCTTTTCAAGCAGTTCTGTTTGCTGGTTTTGTGGTAGCTGGCAAGGGCATGCCTTAGCTAAAATCCAGCTCCTACTGAAAATCAGGATATTGTAGAGCTTTTCAGAGAAAAAATCCTCGGATGTTTATCGTGGGCGGAATAGCTTTTTTCCAAGAAAGAGTTTTAAGGAAATCGTTGGGCTGCTTCAGCTGAAGTTTTCAACCAAACCAAATAAAAAAGCCCCAGCCTGAAGTAGATTCTCAGCATTCAAAATTTCAGCCTGATGGTGTGACAGTAAAAGACCTTGTTTGCAGTTGGTTTTATCTGTGGGTGTAATCAAGCTGTCTTAATCTATAGACACTCTTCCAATGAATCTTAGAAATAAGCAAGCTATATGGCATAAGACCTGGTTTTTATTTATGACCAAGCAGAAAATGTAGGCTTCCTTGAGAAACAAATCAACATTGTTTCTCTTTGCTCAGCCTGCTGTCTGCCTGTAAACCCTTTTTAATTGGTTTTGCAGTTCTACTATCTTTCTGTAGTGAAACTGTACAGGTGCTTCTCAGCTTCTCTTGAGCTCAGTGGTAGTTCCATTTTGAAGTCAACCATCCTGCCTTGAAGGATGGTGCCACCTTGCTTTATTAACAGATCTGTCACAGATCTGTTCTGAATCCTCAGAAGTTTGTGTTAACATTTACAAGGGCTTTCAGGCTTTTGGAATATGTATGACTGGTTTTCTGTCTCAAAGAAATAAGGCCAAATAGAAAACACTTGCTAGAGTGTTTTTTAGGGTATGTTGAGTCATACACGCTTGGTTTGTCTGAGTTCCTGGAAGTGACCGTGCCTTAGTTGAGATGAAGTACCCGTGTTGTATTTCAAAGCAGTTGCAGCGTGAGCTGAACCATTTCTGCCTTTGCATCCCTGTGGGTTAGAAGTTGGTCCCTGTCAGTTACTGTGAAAGGCAGTATGTTTTTGGGAAAGGGCTGGAGGCTGGAATAGGTCAAACAGCTTCAGTTCCCTGCACTGAAGGCAGCCCTGGGGTGGCACCTGGGCTCTGGCTTCTGCGCCGGTGGTCGGTGTCCAATCCCACCCTGGTGAGGAGCCAGGCTTTGCCCTGCTGTTACTAATTGAGTGCTGTGCAAGGCACGTGGCTTCCTAAGCTGCCAGTTTGTACATATGGGTGCTTTTATATAGCCTAATTCAGGCAGTCTTTTCATTTCCTTTCATAGAAAATAGTCTTTGGCAATATAGGGTGTAAGAGAGCTGAACATTTCTTAGCCATTTACATAAAAATCAAGATCGCTAGTGCCACTTAAGTAATTTTTGTATGGAAATGGCTGTGGTTAACATTGTCTCTGTTTGGCTTTCATCTGTCCAAATTTATGAAGAGCCTCTGATGTCTCAAGATAACTTAGTCCTAGGGATGTCTCCATGGAAACAGGATCTTTGTTTTCTGAAATTTTATATCCTCTCCCTCCGCTTGTTCCACCCCACCTGGAGTCAGATCCTGACGGTTGCAGCACACTTGTCCCTACAACATATATTGCAGGCAGTTCCACTTACAGAAGATTTTTGACTGTAAATTAGGAAAAGATTAACAGGAAAATAAAATGAATTTTCAGAGAACTGAAATCCTGTGTCTTCACAAGTATCATTAAAGATGAGAAACAGGCAGAACACAGAGGGTGAGACAAAAGTATGAAGCTTACAGAAGAATAATTGCTTCTATTAAAAGTGTTTTAGGTTTTCCCTGACTACTTTATGGAGAAAAATCTGTGGAAACAAGGACAAGTCTCAGTTCTTTTCCCTTTCTGCCACAATGAGCTGATCATAGCTCTGTGTCTGCTGACTTCATGACAAATTGTAATCTGTTATATAAAATACTTGGAACTGCTAACCAAAATCCAGGCCAGCTTTGTAATGATGAACAATTTCTGCCTTATTGGTATTCAGCTGATTTTCTACAGTGTGCTGATGAAATTTTTCATAGTTGTCCTTTAACAGAAAGCAAAAAAATTGCTATTAATTGGATCTGCTATTAGTATTTGCAACAAAAATGCTGACCTTAGTAAGAAATTGAGCTCCATACACAGATCAAGCATTAGGTACAAGGTTTCTGGCACTTCTTCCTGATCCTTGTACAATCTTCCTTTCTGATGTACTAGCTAAAGAACTGCATTCATTACCGATGTTGGGTTTCCAACAAAGAAGAGAACTCCATTCTGTTCTAACATACTGTGTATGTTTTTGATGATTGTTCTGTATATTTTTGATGATTCTTGTATTATGCAGTGATAATTCATGCTGTAGTCTAAATGTATGATTCCTGCCCTTATAATGAGAAGACATTTTATTTATTTCCTGTGATTTGCTAATGCTGCATTTGAAATTATCTGTGGCAGAATTAAGGGTTTTACTCCCCTTTGCTAAAATCTCTCAAGTAACTTAGCCTCTTGCATGCTGTTTCCCTTTGATTCAGGCCAGAGGCATTCATGTTGAAACATTAAGCATTCCCTAGCAGAGGGATGCTCTGCCAAAGCTTGGTTATCTAGAAAGCTTTTCCCTCAAGCTTTAGTTCCAGTCTCCTGCTGTCTGCTAAACTCTTCCAGCAGATTGAAACAGCAGGTAGCACTGGTTATGCTACTTACTTAAGAGCGTTTTAAATTAGCACATCTTAGTTACCATTGCACTTCCCTACTTGTGAGCTCTTGGGGTGTCTTGGAGTAGGCAGGAGGTCGTAAGCACCTTGCTGAATTCTCTGGGGCAGCGTTGGTCGGTCCTGCTGAGGTGGGGATGGGTGCTTGCTCTTGCTCATGAGGTGACAGCCTTGGGTCGGCCTCCAATGCCAGAGGAGCAGAGCAGTATCAGGTGTTTGGGCAGGTTGAGAGGTGACCCTGCAGCTTGGGGTGCCCAGGGGAGGCAGCTGAGTGCTCCGAGTGCTGCTTTTCCCCTGGCTGATGATCTGGGAGCTGCCAAATTGCATCACCTAGAGGCATCGTCTGGGATGGGGGATGCCAGGAGAGGCAATCCATGCTCTGGCAGTGCTGCTAAATAAGTGCTCTTCAAATGGCAGTATTGCTTCATTTGTTCCTAAAGAAGCAGTTCCACATAGGTGCCTCACTTTGTGTAATAGGTTTAAATAACTAACTAGACCATTTTTAAGATCACTTATAAAGCTTCACATATAAGATTCATGGAAGCAGATCTAAGAGCAGCATGAGTGACCAGACTACCAGACTTGGTGTCACGGTGTAAACTGACCACCAGGATTTGTGATTGCAAATAAACTGTATACAACACCCATGCCTAGAGACACACACCCCTTGTCTCCCTGATGCTGGCAGGGCCTTGGGGTAAGGGTGGAAGGCAGCATCTGTACTGTGAAACGCAGGGATCGTCTGTTCAGATTGGGTGAATGTGTCCATCTTCCTTTGCCAAAGCGAAGAAGGCTGAAATAGCTGAAGGGGGTTGGGATCCAGGATTTATAGACTTGCTGTTGTCATTCTTACTGCATACAGATCATTGGGAAAACCCAGGTTGCTTGGTAATCCAAGCAACATTGTCACTTGGGGCGTTCAGTTATTTTGTTTGCTAAAACTTTGGGGGTGGAAGGAATGAACCTGCTAATAACAAAGTATTCCTATAAGAGATCTTTGAATGAAAAATGCATACCTGTGAGGCGAGATTAACACATGTGATGTATTATTCAAGTTGGTTTTCATTACAAAAATAATACATTGCTGTCTTCTTCTCCTTTAGATTGTTTACTAAACGAAGAGAATTTCTCAGTGAGGTGCCCCAAGCACAAGGTAAGAATCCTCTCCTGGATTAGACCTGTGTTTCTTGTTGCCCTCTTCTGGTTTCTAAATTTGGATTAGTAATTTTATTACCTGGATAATATCTGTAGTCAGAGATGCTTTTAGTTCAATTATTCTGTGATATATGCTTGTGGTATATTCTTGGGGCGAACATCAACTAAAGAAGACTACCAAGTTTAAGAAGATAAAAATTTTGTTCCATCTGCTCAGTGTTTCTTTAGATCCTTGATGACTCTTCAGAAAGCTCAGCTTCATTTCCTGAATTCTGTGATAGAATCAGTATGTTGCTCACTATTCCTGTTTGAATGTTGCATTGAACTGTCAGGTTTTCTCCTTGGATTTACTGAGGATGCAAAGAAGAAGAAAATGACTTTATGAAAAAGTTCTCCTGGTTTTTGGAAACATCTTGTTCTAGTTTACCAGTAGGAACTGGACTGAGTCCAACCACTAAGCCTTCAGTGGATCTGTGGGGTTGTTCTGTACATCTTTGGCTCATCAGAAGATCCCTGTGCTGCTTCTGCCCAGGGTCTGGGCATCCTTAATAATTGTCCCTGGAGCCTACAAACACAGTGGTGCAAAGAGCTGTCTGTATGGCAAGAGGAGACAAGGTAGACAATACATACTCTCTTGTAGCCATAAGTAATGGCATACAGCGCTGGGAATATCCTTCCCAGCCCTTAAGGAAGGATACATCCCTGGGAGGTTGTGAGTACCAGTCTTCCAGTTTTAAATGGTCAGAAAGTATCCAGAAAAAACAACTGTTCTTGTTGCCAGTTAAATACAACAGGAATTGGGCAAGAGTTTGGATGGCTTGTGCTGAGAAGGAAATGATAATAGGGAAGAATTGTGTGGCTTTCTAGCAGGGATTAGTCTCCATCTAGTTCTTGTCTGCAGATCCCTGCCTAGAATTAGACTGACATCTGGTGGTCTTTTGTTTTCACAGATTATTCTTAATCTATCTTTTGTCAACGTACAGGAATTAGCCTCATGTTCCTTTCTGGATGTTCTACCACAAAATGATGTATTTATACACACGTATTTAAAATGTGCTAGAAGATTCAGTGCACATTCAGGCTCTTATCCAGAATTGGCCTACTTTTCGTTATATAAAAGAAAATAAATTATTCTGCACAACTGTGGAATAATGTTGACAATGTACAGCAAGCTTAAATTAATGCATTAATGCTACAAGAACCTGCAGATCTTGCCAAACAAAAACGGGAAGGATGAGCTCCCCTTACTGTGTGACATAACTGCCTAAGTGCCACCCTCTGCTCAGCTTTGGGTACTTGACTAAAGATAATTGGAGCATGTCCTGAGTTTGGATGGGGTAGTTATTTTCTTCTTGGTACTTAGTTGCCCGCTGGGGTTAAACCATTATAGAGGGTTGTGTGTTTGAAGGCTGTTTTATTTTTGCTGCCTGTTGCCTGAATATTCCAGGGAAATAGAGTATTACATAAATGGCTTGGGTCACTGCTGCTGTATGTGAGCACCTTGCAGTGATGGTGCTCAAACCATGGAAGGAAAGAACTGGTTTACATTCAGGCAAAGAATCCAGCTTTTCAGAGAAAATTCTGAGAAGGCACATGGATTTCTAAAGTAATCTTGCGGGATGGGAAGGGGACAGCTACCAGTTAAGTTCATAATGGTTCTTCATGAGGCAATAAAATTTTGAATTCTGTTCAGAACTACCCCACTGCAGATCAATTTCTTTATTGCATCAAAACCAGAAATACAACACCAGCAGCCTTTATTTGATACTGAAGTTTGTTGAGTTTTGCTTAGTAAAGACACAGATAGTTTGT
Organism: Chloropsis cyanopogon; assembly: GCA_013400585.1. Lineage (NCBI taxonomy): Eukaryota > Metazoa > Chordata > Aves > Passeriformes > Irenidae > Chloropsis > Chloropsis cyanopogon. The sequence continues at coordinate 58,287 of WEZZ01010282.1, forward strand.
TTGAAGCTGAGTTTTCTTTGCTTTCTTTCTCTGGCCTCACTGGGTGTTTCACTACTCATTACTGGTTTGTTCCCAATCCTTTTGCAGGGCAGAATATAAGCTCACTCTGCTCCTTCTATTGTAGTGGCTGGAAAGGGGAATTCCTGACAGTGACAATGCAGGAACAGGAAGGCTGAAAACCGTTGCTCTAGAATGACTGGAGAACAACCTCTATCAGTTTTTTTGCATGATATGAGTATGAGCAGTTGAGAGGAAGAAAGACTTAGAATTAGTCTGTTGAAAGTGATGCTTTTGGGTAACACCAGCCTAGCACTGTGAGCGAATTAGCAGCTGTCTCATAGCTCACTGTGCTGTTCTGTAGCTAATGGGTGGAGGAGCTAACTTTATAAATCTCCAGCATTAAGTCCCCCAGTACAGGGCCTCTTAGCCTGTGGCAGTCCGTGCCTCACACCTGTAAATACATTTCCTCACAGTGAGCAGCTCCTGGAGAGCAAAGGTGCTTCTTGCCTCATTAACTGTGCTTGACACTTAGGGCATAAGCAAGCTAAGTCCAGAGGGGACTGGTCCTGCCTTTCCATGTGCTCCCCAGTGAGCTTTTCCATTTCCTTCTGTCAGGATTGATGCTTCAACCATCCATGTCCTGAATGTGCTACTTATGCAAAATATCAGCTTTTATCACAGGGAAAATGCTGTCTGAAAACTGTCATCATTTGAAAGGTTCCTCTCACACATCCAACCAGCTCTGTCTGCAAGTGAGGTTGCAACAGACCTGATGAGGATGCTGAGGCATGGAGAGGCTATAAAGGGGATGGGATACCTCACCTTTCGGTGGCTCAGCCGTCTTAGATTGTCTTAAGCCACCTGTTTGGGCAATTTTAAAGTGATGCTCCTCAGCTTGTGCTACCTTTTTGTGTTAAATTCTGTGTTTCTTAAAATTAACCAGGCTTTCATATCTCAGACTCTACTTTTGTGGAATTACCTGCTTTTGTCTCGGGGAAAACTCTGTCTGAAAAGTCTATTTCTGACTCCAGTACTGACTTCTCTTTCTCTCTCTCTCTCTCTCTCTCTCTCACTTTCTGTGTGTTCCCTTTCACTACCCCGTCTTCCGTTTCTCCCTCATTTTCTTTTTCCTCCTCTGTTTGGCTTGCTGGTTTGTCAGCCCCTCCTTCCTTGCTCTCTTCCCTCCTTGCAGAACAAGATGGTGAAAGGCAGCCTCAGCACAGAGCAGTCGGAGCGGGGGTGAGGGGGGAAGTGTACTCCTGGGAATGGATATAAAAGCAAGCACAGGTGAGTGGGGGAGAGCTTCCAGTTCCACCTGCTGCCTTCTCCATTTCTGTGAGAGATCAAGGTGCTTTTGTATATATTCAGAAAATCCGTAATCTTTTTTTTCTTTGCTACCATCCTGATGATTTTTTTGTATTTCTGCAGCAGTTCCTTCTGTTAAACAATGAAAAGCAAAGCTTGTGAGCTGTTACAACTACCTGATTACTCTCTCAGCTAAACCAGTGGCAGAAATCTCCTTTTGTATCACGTCCATAAGGATCTGAAGGTTTTTTTCTGTGAGTCTCAGAGTAGTTAATAAGCTTCTGTATAAATGAAGTCATCAAAGTATCTTAAATTCTACATGTAAGGAATAAATAATATTGATGAGTTCAGGATTATTGTAATCCAGGATTCCCATTTTCTGGAAATGTAGATAGATCCAGGGATAAGTAAATTAGTCTTAGCAGGAGCCCACTGTGTTTCTTTTAGCCCAGCTTTTTTTCTCTATTTTGCACACAGACATGGGGCATAGAAGGTAAGAACTGTATCCAGAAATAACTTTGTAATGTGCCCCAAGTTCTTCACTGCACTTCCTTCCTGCCTCCTCCTTTGTCTAGGCCCAGCATTCATACAGCCAGGTGAGAAGTTGGTTGGGAATTCAATTTGTCTGAAACAGCTTTTTATTGTGTTAGCATCAGAGCTGGGCCATTTTCCTAATCTGGTTCACTGTGTGGCTGGGAAAATACACTGGCACGAGAAGGGAGTAGCACTGAGGTGGGAGTTTGCACCCAGGGACTGGGATGAGGTCGGGATTTCTTATTCAACTGCAAGTGCATTGCAGTTCAAAAGCAGCAGGGTGGATTAAAATGAAATAAGTGTTTGGTTTCAAATTAATACTTGTTGGCACCCTTTCCATGAAACTGCAGCCCAAGAAGGTCTCTTGCCTTCATTTCACTACTCAGTTGCATTTCTTACTCAAGCTATTTGCTTCTCTGTCTTTTTCTTGCAATCATGCAGGGGAAGTTGCTCTTTCATGTCAGTTCTTGGAACTACTGGTGGTAATCCCCTTCCTTTGTTGCAGTTCCCTTGCTTCCCAGGTGCCTCCCCTGACTTAAAATCTTTCCTGTTTTTCAAGTAAAGTAATTGTGACGTACTCCTAATGGTGTTTTGTGTGAAGGATGAGAGATTAATTGGGAGATTGTGGGGTTTTGGTGCAGTAGCAGAAGACAGGTAGTGTCCCATATAAACACTTTTTGTGGACTGGCTGCTGGCTTGCTTTAGCTCAGCTGTGTTCTGTGACTTTTCATTTTTAATAGCATTCGTTCTTGGCTTTGGAGTGTTGTTTTAACAGTTACCATGTAAACAGTATTTAACAGTATTCAGTGTTTGAGTAGCGTTCTCCTTCCATGGTAAAGGTCACTGGGATTCCTTTAAGCTTTTCTCTTTTCCTTGAAATGTAACAGGCAATGTAATTCATAACGTTAAAGCAGGAAGAGAGTCCCACGGCCAAAGTGCCTCTTCTGGCTGTTTAACACTAGGGAAGTCTGGTGATTTTTGGGCCATTCCTGTAAGGTACTGGTGAACATTGCTGTGGCCCAGAGACCTTTACACAGTTTTGTTCCCTGCATTATGTTCCAGTGTTAGCTCTTTTTTTATGTATCATAGAAATGTCTTGACTTAAAACCTTGCAGGCTGTGGAATCTCTGCACTGTATTCACTGCATGCTCTAGATATCTCTCTAAGGCATCATTTCTTTCCAAACCCACTTTTGCCTCAAGTAATTCTTACCAGAAAGTCCTATTTAGCCACCCCCTTTCAGTGTTCAGAATGTCTTAAAAATTAGGTTCCCCAATTCCAACCTGATCTTGCATTCCGAAATAAAAGCCATGCAAATCTAAAAGATCCTTATAACAACAACAACAACAAATTGTTGTATTACTGTGGTAATTAAAGAGCTTTAGGGGAATTCAGTAGCAGTCCAGGTAGTACTGGAGCTGCCCTTCTGCTGGCCTTAGTGTAAGATACAATGGATACTCAATTGTGAGATTATTGGGCTGTTTTAGTCCTGGTTCACTCCCAGGCCTAGCAAGTTCAGAAAAATCCTGCATGTTGGATAACATCCAGGCAAGTCAGTGTATTCTGTCTTTGTTGCTTCTCTCTCCCTGAGCCAGTTGCCTCTAGAACATTTGGATCAAGTCCAGATCTGGAGAGTGACTGTGAGAGCAAGTCTGGTGCTCTGGATCTTGTCCAGGAACGAGGCAGGACTCTCTCTCTCTGTGTTGAGGCCGTTTCTTCCCTGAGCCAGTGCCTAATGCTCTGGACCAATTCCAGGCCTGGGCAAGCTGCAGTTGTACAGGAGCCAGAGACAGCAACACGGCCTTGACACCCCTTCAGTGAGGGCTCGCAGTTGCGCAGTAATGAAGCCACAGAGGGCAGCTGCCTGAACTCTCTGGGAGCCTCCCCCTTTCCTCTTCAGCTGCTGCTCCCTCACCTTGCCCGTCTGGTTTTGGTGTGTACTTGCCTGACTCTTTACTCACCCTCAGCCTGGCACCCCTGGATGGGGGATATTTGCAGCCAAGAGTTGGGCTTGCTGGGATGTGATCTAATTGGTGTGCTGATGATCAGAGCAGTATTGACTTCTGCATCACACTTGGTTGGGGTTCCTGGAGTTTAATTGCCAGCTATGAACGAGCATGGGTGTTTCTTTGCTCCCAGGCTCACCTCTCATTCCGTTAACTGCTTTCTGTATGCATCACTGCTGGTGCAAGTTTGTTTCCTTTTCCCAAGCTCGCTAGCTGGTAGGAAGGGATTTATCTAAGCCATATCTAAGTAACCTTACTAAATAAATAAATTGCTGTTGGCCTCATTTGTGTTATGGGACAAGGGAAGAAAGGAATACATTATTTCAAGCTTTGCTTTCTCTCTATGCAGAGTAAGAATGAGAACCCTAACTAAGAGAAATCAAATTTTAACTTCGTAGTTTATCTTTTGAGGTGAGCCTCCACCAACTTAGCAAACTCCTGAAGTTCATTTTCTCACCTCAGAGAATTTCTGGACAGGGAGAACATGTGCCAAGCCCTTGGACGTTTCCACATTTGTCTTGAAAGACATCACAAGTTTAGTCCTTCTAGGAGCTGTCTCCGTAAAATGAAAATTAGATCAAAAAAGCAGCAGAAAGAAATATCACCTGCCCTTCAATCAGTTAAACCAAACACAGCTTTACTTTTAGCTGGTGAAATCTGGCAATTTCCCCGGTTTGGTTCCTGAACTCCTGTAATTTTGATACTAGTTTCACTATCTGCCACACATTCACTGAAGCCACCATTGGATGGTAGCAGTGTGGCCCACAGGGAAACCTTGGGTGCAGTCCCTCATGGCATCCCAGGAGCTGTCACCGTGCTGGGACACGCTTGGCCCCTCTCTTTCCCAATCTCACGGCCCATGTGAGGAGCAGACATGAGGTGAGTGAGCTCCTGCCTGGCTGCTGAAGGTGGGGGCTCTGTAGGAGTGCTGTGCCATTGTGGCAAGGATCATCCTGTCATGCCGGACCTCCTTCAGAACTTGACTTGTTTAATTTTTTTTCTTTTTTTTGCTGGTTGTTAAACTAAGAGTTTTTATCACATGGGTTAGCTTTTATGAACTACTCACCATTGTGCATATCTGTTTTCAGTCCACAAAACTAAAGAGCTCTTGGTGTTGCTGCTGGGGTAGGCTGGTGAGTGGGTTTTTCCAAAGCCTGAGGGGCCTGTTTGCAAATGGAGGGAAGGAATTATTCCAATATTATTTTGACTTTGTTTTTCAGGTTAGGCTGTTGAGATAAAAAGCAGTGGACATTCGTGACTGAATGGAATCTCTCCCACTGTGCAGCCATGCCCCCTCTCGACGTGCCTGCCAATGCCAGCACTTCCTTCATAAATTCTTACATCACACTCAAGACTGATGACATCACAGAATCTGACCAAGGAGTCTGAACCAGCTGTTTCCATGGACACAATCTCCATAGTGACAGTGGGGAGGGGAGGGGGAAAAAGGAAACAGGTGGGGGGAATTAAAGAGGGAGGGATAAATATATATATATATAAAGATCTATTTTTTAGTCTTGAAAGACTTTGTTTTAAATGAAAGGTGCGCTATATCCCTTTTGATGCTTTTGATTAAAATTTTGAAAACCCCATATGAATTAAGAAAGAAACCTATAGCTAAAGTAAATATGAAATCCAAAATTAAAGCAAGGCATGTGGAGCCTGACATTTAGTGGGAAAGAATAGCAAAACTGGGAGTACTCCAAACAGGACTTGTCTCTGTTCCTCTTGCTTTCTTTCTCACAACATCTGATTAAATTCAATTTTGAAAGGTAAATAAAATACTGATAAATTGTTTGTAGGGTGTGGGAAGAAGGCTTGGATGGTTGCAGGTAATTTGGTGTCAGTAGTTGTGTCTGAGGGGTAGGGAGGTTTCCATTTTTGAGAAACACTACTAATAATGTAAGCTTGAACAGCATCTGCAGGCTCGTGGGTCGTGAGGCTCATGAAGTAAGAGGTGGCTGCTGCTTGCTGGGTCCCATACACCTCACTGGTGTGGGAGCACCTGTGCCACGCAGGGGAAGGGAGTACCTGCCCTGTGTGCAACAACATGACCCTCAGATCATTCCAAGAAGCTGCCTTCAGTTTGGAAGGCAGGTGAGAGGAGGACATGGGTTACCTGCCAGAGAGGGGAACGAAAGGAAGTCTGAATGTTGGTGGAGTCAATGTGTCTTCAAACTGATTGGGGTAAATCCACTTGGCCCTCTTTTTATTTTATGTTTTTGCTTTTCCTAAGGAAGGAAGAGGGAATGTCAGTGTAGCAGCCTACACTATATGGTTATTCGGGGTCATTCTTTTCTCTTTTTTTTCCCTTTTTTTCCTGGATTTTTTTTTTGTTTGTTTGTTTGTTTTTGTTTTTGGTAAATTATGTAATTTTAAAACATTTGGGGTTGAGGAACAACAACAAAAAAATCATATTTTTTTCTTATTAAGGCCTTAAGAAAGGGGTTAGTGCATCTTTCAGGGGTCACTCTGCCATGGGAATAAAAATAGCTGTTTCACAAACAGTTTTATATAAAAAAAGCTTAAAAAAACCAAAAAAACTAATAAACTTCATTTTAACCTTGTCTCCTTTTGTTTTGTGCGAACTTGATTTGTTTAAAAGGACAGAGACAGTACTATCTGCTGCTTTTTGGTTTCTTTGCCTTCATCGGTTCTGCCTTCAGTGATGACCTTCTGAACTGGCCCAGCAAGAGGAAGACCACAAAGGCTCTGAAAAACTAAAGCTTAGGATTTGTTTGATGTTCAGAGTTAACAAGCCAATGACTGGATGAATTTTCTGTTTGTGTGAGTTGGTGGCATTCCACCAGGTCACTGACTTCTTTCACTCATAGGATGGTAGCGTATCCTAGCGATATCAAACAGCGTGGTGTTTACTGGGAAGTCACTAGAGATAGGGATCTAACCAGCATGACATGGATAAAAGAATGGGGTTGATATTGTGGGGAGGGAAGAACTATTTTAAAAGTTATGTACTGGATGCTTGCTCAACTACTCACATTTTGGAGTATTCAGCACATAAAAATAAAATCTATGATAGCTCATATTAAGATATCTATTTTAACTCTATTTTTAAAAGATCGATTTAAAGATTTGGGAGATGATTTGGCAGTTATTTATTTCTAGAAGTTGCTACTCTCACTCATAAATATTTGGAAAGAAAGGGCAGCCTTCTGCTTACTCCTTTCCCAGTAGCAGCTACTGAAGTTAGTATGTCCTTTACATTAAGAAATAGACCTGTTGTGATAAATGTCACTAATGTGTCATGAATTGGTGCTGAAAATATTTAACTGCTGGTGTAGTCAGAAAAAAGTCATTTTTAGCATAGTTAATGTGATTGAGTAAATGACTTCTTTTCAACTGAATAAAAATTGTTTTTTTTTTTTCATAGTGTCTGTTCTATTCTACATATTCAAAAAAAAAAAGTTCCTGTTATTGCAATGGTTTTATGTTGGTGAAGAGTCAAGTCTCTGTGTAGCACGGTGACAGCAGAACAGTGTGTGCTGGAACTGCTGAATTTGACACTTTCACTTTGGCTCTTCAGGGTGGTGTCACAGCAGAGGCAGAAGGTTTTTGGGTAGCTGGGAGGGAGCCTTGGAGGTTTTCCATGTGGGAGCTTGTGGCAAGTATGGAGATTCAATATTTCCTTGTGCACCATGGCTGGAAGGTAATGGGAGTTGTGTAGAGCAAATAACGAAATGGTACCACAGTCCACTCCATGGGAAGTGTTTCTCAGTGGGAAGTGCTTAAAATCCTTTGACTCAGCTGTGGCTTAACCCCCCCAGTGCTGTGGTCAGAGGTGAGGGGTGCTCTCCAGTAGAGCAGGATTGTGCTTGGTCGTCAAGTCTACAGAAACCAGAGCTGTCATGATTCTAAAACCGAGCCAGGAGGAATTAAAACAATGTGTAAAGGCTTCCTGGGAAACCTTGGAAATGATCCAGAAGAGTCATAAAATCCTGTTGGAAATAAAAATTTCTTTTGGCTGAGAAAATACAAAGTGCTGAGTGGATTTTGAAAGCTGTTGTACAAAACATTTACCTGCTCCATCCTACAAAAGCAATTAACAGCTTGACATCGTGGATACCCCATCTTGAAAGGATGAAGAGGTTTGGAAGTCTTGGCTAATTTAGAATTTGTGGAGCAGAAATGACCTGCAGCAGAACCTTAAAACCTTAAAAGAGATTGTGTGTAGATGAGAATGAGTGGCCTGGCACTTGTTTGGGAATTACCTGTTTGGATGAGGAATGAACTAACGAGAGCTTGGATGAGGCAGCTAAGTGTCAAAGTGTTTCTCTGTGCTGACTCCCATCAGGATCTCTTGAAAGAGACTTACACCGATGTGCGGGAATTAAGTGTGATGGTTTAGCAGCGTTTCCAAGCTAACTGGAGTGAGTCGGCACTGCTGCATGGGGTTGAAGAAAAAGATGTTTTCACATCAAGAATATGGAATGGATTCAACATGCAAAGGATGTTTGTTGATGTGACAAGGATGAAGAGAGTCCTGCAGGAGCTGGTGGAGGCCCTGGGATGTGTACAGAGCAGATCTCGATAGCAGGAGCTGCCTATTGATCCATTTGTTGTGTGTATTTATTGCATGTGAAATCCGTGCTTGGAAATTGAGGCACAGAGCATTGTGGATGGTGCGGCACAGGAGAAACCCATCTCAGCTGCCGCTGCAGAAGGCACTGGCCAACTCACTAATCTGTACCACAGAGGTATGAGAGGGAGTTTTACTTGGGGTTGTAACATTCTTGAATCTTTTGAATTGCTAAAGCAGGACAAACTGATGTTGTTTAATAGTAATGAAATAAAAAACATTCAGGGGTTCGGGGTGCAGTACCTGCTAAAGAATGGTGCACATCTAGTTCGTGGAGTCCAGCTAATGGCAAGCTAAAGAATCACATTTTTGGTGGGACATGCATATAAAAAACCAAAAGTTTGTTGAGATATGGGCAATTGATTCACAGCTCTGGAATTTTGACTATTTAATGGGCAGTAATGTGCATAAAAATGTGTATTAGGAGAAATAATGCCTTAAACTGGCACAATTACAGGGGGAACATTTGGGGGCTGACTTGGACATAAATGTTATAAGTTATCATGCCTATTAACTGAGTTATTACATAAGGAATTACCTGTGCTGTCCTCAGTCCAGTGGGTGTCCTGGGCGTGATAGAAATATTTGGTAGAGGGATACAGCATTGGTTTGTCTGATCTAGTCCCTGACTTACCAGAATGACTGAAAGAAGCATCTGTCTCAAAATATAGAAAAATAAGTGTAAATATACTTTTGGAAGAGGAAAAGGATATTTAGATGGTTGAGAATAAATAATTCACCATTGCTCTGGAATTTTTTTTTTAATTATTAAAAGTTACATGAAAAAGAACAGAGTATGGGTAATCCAGGTTTAGTTACAGATCTAGAAAACACAAATATGTGGTTTTACTGACTTTGCTATGAGATGCTAAAAGAGTAGTTGCAATCTTAGCTTTAAGTTCGAAATCCCTGTTGTGAAACAGGACGAGATTCTTGTCTGGCTGTGAAATTCCAACAAGCAAGTTTAGGTTTGGGTTTAGTTTTTTGTTTGTTTCAGTTTTTTGGTTTTTTTTTTTAAGATGGAACTCTGGCAGCATATTATGAGTTGGAGAATTTAGTCAATAAAGGTAGAGGACAAAAGTAATTATTAGAAAATTGTGGGAGACTGGTAACACTCTGGTACTTTCTCCTGGCATTGCTACAGGTCAAAGAGAGCTTGGCTAATGCACATCACTGAAAAATTAGCTCCATACAGATATCGTGCACCATGAGCTCCCTACCTTTGCTATTCAGCCAGAAATTATTGTTTAAAGCTCTGAAGGAGATAATGAGGTTTTTCCTTAGAGTGCAAAGGTCAGTGAAATAGTTGCTGTCATTGTCCCTACATGTGATTGTTTAATTGTTTGTTCTGTCTGTACTTCTGATGGAATCCAAAAGGTTTACTCTGTCATACAGCTGGAAAGTGAAGAGAGTGCTGCTTACAGAATCTTTTTGTAGGATTTAATTTCTTAAGTGGGTCCCACTTCCTATTTAGTGTGTTTTCCTGTTTGTTGTGTTTAGCCTGAGCTGGAAGGGAAGCACTGCTTGTTTTCTGGCTTCTTCCACAGGGCAGTACTGAGAGCTGAGATTGCTTCTCTTCCCCTTCATCCTCCAGAGGTTTCTTGAAATTTATTGCTTAACTCAGTTTTAATGCTGTGGTTTCAAGGTTTTGACCTTACCTGGCCAGCTTTAGAAATGCTGATATTTCTTAGCAGCCCCAGAGAGACTTAACTCCCATCCAAATAATTTGAAAAATAGTCTCCTAGCTCATAGCAAACCCCCTGTGAGAGAAATGTTCCACTCTAGCTGGGCTTCAGGATTCATGCTGACGTGTTCTCCTCTGCATGATAAAACCTGCTGAGTGTGCTACTGAACATGAGCACGGCCAGGTAACCTGCAAATACCACTTGAATGCATTAGGGGCTTTTGGGTTGTAGCTACCCCTGCTGACAGCCAAACTTGGAGTTCACAGTAGGTTTGGAGGTTGGTGCACCCTGGCTTTGAGATACAGCATGGCAATGGTTTTCTGAGTTTTGTTGAAATTGCTTATTTTCAGTGCCACATCTTTTAGTGGGGAGCAGCAAAGAATGGCAGAGAAATGGTTGGGGAAAGAGCTGGGAGGTGTTTATACTCAAAATAAAAATGGTGGTGTAAGGAGAAATTTGCACTGTACAGCAAGAGTCCTCTGAGCTGAAGCCAGTTCATCAAAGAAATGTCACCACTTGTCATGGTTTTATTAAAAAATTAAAGTCTGTACACTTCACAGCATTTGTATGACGAAAACTTAATTGGACTTTCACCCAAGTCCTTGCCCACCAGAACTGGGTTCCCTCTCAGAAGAGAAATGCAATTATTAGAGTCTTACAAATTGTAGATTATTTTGAAGACGTTACTTTGAAGGCTGTTGGAACTACAACAACCTAGATTATGGGGCATAACAATCTTCTGCTGCACTTTTTCATCACCTTGGATTTGAAGTAACTTGCAAGTAAGACACATCTCATGGTTCGCATTTGTAGTCAGAAGAAATACAGAAGAGTGGATGAATTACTGTTCAGTGTTGTACTGTGAAATTCAGAATGGGCAGGTGGCAATGGATTTCAAAGAGGGAAGAAAGCACTGTGTTGTAAGCAGAAAAAAAGGTTGATTTAATGTAACACTTCTGGGTTTTGTAATATTTTGCTGCTTTGGAAACCAAGGTGAGGAAGTCACTGTATAAATTGGATGTTGCAGTCTCTCTGTTCACCCGGTGTCCTGCTGTGGCTGAAACTTCTGAGGAGGAACCTCTACCTGTACAGGTGATAAATGGCAAAAATACAACTGCCCATTTGGGAATGAAGTCAAAGAGCTGCACTCTGCAAGAAAATAAGCCAGTAAAATAAATACTGCTGATGGAGACTACCAGCAACCAAAAGCAGAAGCCATACAGAATGGCCTGATTTTGTAGCATCTAAGCAGATTTCCACGGTTGTGTTTGACTTTGCTCCAAGTGGGAATCATTCTTGGCTTTACATGACAGGAGAATGTGCCAGGAGAAGAAACACTTTCCAGAGCTGTGAGATGGAAGTGGGCATTTGCAGCCTTAAAGAGGATTGCAGGGTTGCAGTCCTCATCACTGACTCCAGCTGCACCACTCATTTTTACTAAAACCAGCAGCATGCCACAGGAGCACAAAAGACTTGGGAAAGATGCTGTTACAGCAGGAGTGTAAACATTCCTTAGGAAAATATGAAAGATGGACTTAGCAAACATCAAGTTTGTGGTCTGCTGCTTCAGAAGAGGGAAAGAAGGTGCATCTTTTTAACTGTGCAGACTTGTTGCTGTCTAGAAGGTTAATGGGTCAGAAGATGTACAAATCATTATTAGGAACACTACTGATCAGCAGCAATGACTGTTACACTGCCAGTAACTGGGGAAAATTCTGCTTTGGAGCACAGCCCATTGGCCTCAACCACTGCCCACCACCCATCTTGGATGGATTCACCCCTGAGCTGAGCATGGCAGTTTTATGATCCAAAGTTCCTCTTGAAAATAAGGACAGGTGAGAAAACCTTTTACAAGTGGCCCAGTCATGTAAAAAAGTCGTGGAGAAATAACAGGTCAGTAGAAGTCTGGGGAGGTTTTTTCCTGAGGTTCCTTCTAGGGAATGCTGTGCCATGAGAGGAGCCCTGAGACCACTGGAAAGGCACTTGAGGGCCTCACTGGTGGAGGTGGCTGTTGCTGATGACCTTTTGTGTAAGAAGCTCCGTGTGTGAGTTTTGGAAGAACAGTCCAGGTAGGTACCTTAACAAATCCATTCTGTGCTATTTATTAGACTTCAAAGCAACAGGCCCTGAAATCCACCCTTTAACATAGAAAACCCTTCTTGCATCCAAATGGTTGTTCCAAATAGGGGATACTCTTTGTTGTGCTTCAAGGGGGACTGTTGGCCAGGTCACCAGGGTTGCTTGGTCCCTCTTCATAAATGCCTCATCTTGGTTTTCTACCTCAGTCAGTCACAGAACTGGAATACAACAGCTGATGTTCATTTTCTAGGGTTTCATTTGAGCTCTTTGAAAGAGCTGCTTGAGACAGACACCAGAAATCTTTGCAACCTGTATTTGCCATTTTTGCCAAGAGAGACAGAGAACAAGGTTCGTCCCTTATTTTTAGTATTTATTGGAGGTACTTGGACTTTAGGAGTAGCTGAGCAAAAGCCTAAACAACCTTTCCCAGTCTGCAGCTAAGTGTGCAATGCAGGGCTTGGTGGAACTTCTTGTTCTGTACAATGCAAGAGGAAGAACAAGTCAGGGGCTTGCCTGAGCAGCCTTTTCATCTCTGTTAGCCACAACCCCCTATGAAAAAGCCACAGCCTTTTTTTGGCCTACCCTTTTCTTCACTAGGAACATTAAGGATACACCAATTTGTAGTTTTTAAGAGCATATATCCTTACCTTTTTGATTTGTAAGCCTGTAACTATGTCTGGAAATACATAACGGTTCAGAAGTGGAGAAAAAATATTCATTGACCAGCTTGTAGCACCTTGGGTGAGAGTGGTAAAAACCACAGCTAAGGTCTGTCATGAGTTCAGGGGGCACTTCAGCAACTAAAATGTCACAGTTCAAAGTGTCCCACAAGCACTGTGCATCTGTCTGGCAAACAGGCAGTGTACATGAAACAAAAAAACCTTTCCATGGAGTAAGCAGCCTTGGTACCTTCAGGCCACAGCTTCCAACATGCTCATCCTTGAAATTAGCTTCTCACAGCCACACAACACAGCATCTCCTGTGTTTCCACTTTGTTTTCACTTCTGCCTCAACTGACAGCAAGTGTTTGAGCTTGATTTCTGCTGCAGCCTGTTGCAATTGCCAGAGCAGACAACTATCCCCAGTCATTCTGGAAAGCCTTGTGGCACTCTGATTCAAAGAGCCCACGACAGTTCATAGCAGCGTGAGCAGGTGGAGACACTTCCATTCTTATTTCCCCTGACTGTGGGTGTCTGTAGGACTGGCATTGCATTTCTGCCTCTTTCACATTGCTTACAGGTAATCTGTGCATTGCACTTCTGCATTGCTCGCAGGTAACTCCACCTGTTTGTCAAAATTTGTTCTGGTGTCACTCAAGGGTTCTATTTTGGAGCTGTAGCTCAAGCAGGAGCCTCCCTCTCACCCTGACAAGGGATCAAGGCTATCTGTAGCTGGTCCCTGTCCCTCAGGCAGCACAGAATGCCCCAGTACCTCCAGGCTCATGCAGAGGTTACTGCCTTGGTATCAGGTGACTATTGCAGTGCTGTTACACTTCACCAGCTTCTCCAGCTGGATTTTTGGCCTATCACGTCCTCATCATCCAGGCAGGTCTGAAGTCCTGAAATTCTGCCCCCTCTCTGTCTCTCTTTCTCTTCTTTCTTATTCTTTAACAGAATCAGAACATTTATTTCAGACTCTTAAAACTTCGGGGTTTTTTTTCCAAAACGGAAAAAATTTTCTGCAGTGTTTGCAAAGGTATACCTGCTCTAGATCAAAAAATTAAATTAGAATTCAAACTGTGTCTGTGATCAGGAATCCCATCCAGGAGCCATGACTATTACAAACAGGACACGCATGAAATTTTTACTTGTCATCCACATTCATGTTTTAAAGCTCTCCAGAAATCCTGTTACAGAACGGACTGGAAGGCACCTCTCAAGGTCTCTGGTCCAACCTGATGGCTTTGTGAAGGTCAGCCTCAGAACTATACCAGCCTGTTCAAGGCTTTGGATAGTCAAAAAAACTAAAAAACCTTCAGGGTAGACTCCACACCATCTCTGGGCCTGTTCCTGTGCTGAGCTGTCCTCTTGGAGCAGCAGTTCTCTCCATCTAGTCTCAGTTCTGATTGTTGCAGCTTGTGATTTGCTTCTTGTCCTGGCACTGTGCCATTTGGAGAAGAATCTGACTCCACCCTGCCTATAAAATCAGCAGTCCATGGTGGTATGACTGGTTAGGACAGTCAGGCTGCATGAATCCCTGAAAATATTTAGCAGTGGTTTTAATCCCCAAATCCAGCACACCTGCAGGGCTTTGGTGCAACTGTCCAGAGTAGTCTGGGGAACTGGGGCAGCAGTGGGTGTTTATTCTGGATCCAGTTCCTGCAGGGAGCTGTGCCTCAATCCCTCCCTCCCCAGCCAGAAGGACAGGGCAGTGTAGATCACTGCCTGCATTCTGAAGCCTTTGGGAAAGAGCTACCAGAGCATCTAAGACTAGAGTCTTCAAAGCTTTACTTCTTCTGCCTGCAGTTCCCTGCTAGCTCCCTGCTTATTTTTTTCCTACTTTCCTGCAAACCTGACGTTCAGGGGAGGACCAGATGTCTTCATCCTGACTCCAGCCAAGCCTAAGCCTAGCCTGCTTGAGGGAAGGAGGACCGAAACCCCTCTCCTTCTTACAGCCCCGAGCTTTTCCCCGAGCCCCCTCTGCCTCCCTGCTGACCTGCCCCTCCTCGATCGCTGCCGCCCCGCTGGTTCTGTCCTTGCCGACCTCCCGGCCGGCCAGAGCTGCGGAGGCGGCCTTGAGGGCTGTCTGCTGCTGCCACCTTAAGGCTCTGCTTTCGTACAGAGCAAATCCCGTGCTCTCCGTCCCTGGGGACGGAGGGTGGGGAGCTGGGGGCTGGCCAGAGCCCGTCTGGAGCAGTTGGAGGATGACACGAAGCCTTACCCTGCTCTCGCTGAGCCCGCTGCCTCCTGTGCCGGCTCTCGTGGGAAGGTGTAGCGGGGTTTCACGGAAGTGTTTGCGTGCACCTCCTGATTTTGTGGCTGATGAGAAACCAGCCTTTGTAATCTGTAGGGCAGAGTCAGAGCAGATGAGGCAGAAGATGAAAGTTTCTCTCTCAGAGGAGGTTTTTACAGCCTGCCTTTCTGGCAGGGATGGCAGCGCTGCTGCCTGCCTGCCGCCCCTGTGGGGAGAGGGGGCTTGAGGCTTGTTTCCATCGGCTCTCAGCAACAAATTGGAGGTGTGGATACATTTGCACTTTGAATGCTTTTTGGTGTCAAATTTTGTTGTTATTTGGCTTACTGTGTGATCTGCAGCCTTTCCATTCCCGTTGTGCTTCTGGCTGAAAATTCCTGCACTGTGTGACACTGAGAGGGGGCACCTTTGACTTGAGGGTCCGTCTGAAGCCACTTCTGGAGAGCAGCCAGCCAGGGGAAGGCAGCGAGGTCAGTGGCAGCTCTGACACTCACAGCACAGACCATGGAAGTCAGCTTGGCTGGGGCTGGCAGCTTTTCCCTCTAGTGCTGTTCCCTCCAGCAGCACAAGCAGCAAGGTGTGCTTGTAGGAACCCACGTGGATTCTGTTTCCACAGGTGCATGCAGGTGGTGGGATCCATCTGCCACAAAGCTGTCAGCACAGGAGGTACCCTTCACTGTCAAAAGACTTGCACAGGAAAACAGGTTGCTGATAGTTGCTGATTTTTAATTCTGGGTGCAAAGGTTATCCCAGGTATTAGATCTTAGGTCAAAACAAAGTGAACACAAATCAAAAGGCTTTTGATTTTGAACCAGGCAATAAAGTGTAATTAAATAAATAAAGTAACTGAGGATTTTTATTAGGCTTTTCCTTCTTTCTGGATATGAGCCAATGTGCTTTATCCTGGAGTAACACAAATGAGAAAGGAGCTGCAGAAAGGCTTTAACTCACATACATAATGCCTGTGTTCAGTCCATAGGAGAGCTAAGGTTTGTTATCTCCATCTGTGGCATGGCTTTGAAAATTTTCATGGTTTTGTGCTTTTTTTAAGCAACCCAACAGAAAGTTTTAAAGTGTTATTACTCGCAAAGCATTAATTTTTCATGGCCAGCTCAGCCCTGCAGGTTACTGGTGCTCAGGGACACCTCATTCTGAGCTGCAGGTACCAGGGCCAGCCATTCCCAGGGAACCTGGGATTCAGCAGGTTTAGGAAGCTGCTGCTTCTGCAGGTGGGGAAGCTGGTTATGTCAGGGAGCTTGCTGTTTTGCCATCAGAAGGAAAGGGGCAAGCCCCAACACCTCCCAGGGCACTTCCTTACCACTCACCTGCTGCATGGCATTGTGATGTCCTTCAGCATCCACCTGGTCTTTTGGTCAGCTTAAAAATCACAAAAATACTTTCCTTTTCAGTTTTGTCTTGCAGCAACCACCTTTGATCCTTCCTCCTTCCTATGGATACCTCCTGAGTAAAAGAGTGTGGGTATTTTTATTGACACAAAAACATAATTACAAATGAGCACAGAAAATTCAGCTTGTTAGGTATGGTTGCTATGAGAGTGTAGCAGGTACTGTTGCCAAAAGTAACCTGCAGATCATTTGGTATGGAGCTCCAAAGGTAAGTGACAAACTGGAAGCCCAGTAGCAAGGTCTTGCATGCACTTCCATAATTCCTAATTTCTATTTCTCTCCATATGCTCCCACTGTTACTAATTCATCTGTGAGCACAACTGTGCCAATATTTCAAATTGAAAGTTATTTGAGGGTTTTCTATTCCTACAAAAATATAAAATACACATTCAGAGTTCCAATGCACATTCGGATTTGTGAAGCATAAACTATCATTGGGAGCATCACACTAAAATCAAATATAAACAACCCCCATTTCACTGTCATAGTAACACACAGCCATCTTCTATTTCCAGCACACTGAGAAAAACTTCTAAATGCTGATTTGTATTCAAGTCATTGTTTATCCTGACAGAAAAAGTGCAGATAAAACCATGAAAAATTCTTAATGAGAGCTTGACGCTGCATTATTTATGAAAATAGGAAAATAATTAACTCTGTACTCTCGCAAGCATACTATTCTCTCAGAAATTATTAACAGAGGGTTTAGATAATCAAAATTGTATGTTTGAGTATGTTCAGTTTAGTGCATTAATATCATCTAGATAAAAAGTGCTAGGACATATGCCCATTTTATTTTTGATGTTATAGTTTTACTTTATTTTTTGGTGTTAAAGCCTTAATAGAATCACATGAAGTTCTTCTGCTCATCATCTTCTGCCTTCATAAATTGCAAAGCAAAGGGCAGAATTCGGGAGATCATGACGTGCTTGACAAAACAATTGTTACTTTGTGCCCCGTGAGCAGCAGCCCTGTCCTCTTCTGCAGTTAAGCCTGGCCTGTCACCACACGTGCCTTTGCCAGTGACAGTCTGCTGTCCAGACCTTGTTGTCTTTCCCACTGCTTTCCTCCTCCCCTTGGATTTCTCTACCAGTCACTACTTTTTCTTATCATTAATTTCTGTCCATAAAAGTTCCTCGGGTGCCTGTGAGCAAGACAGGAGCATTGATATCGTTGGGATTTGTGCTGATTTTTTAGTGAACAAAGCCAGGGGTGTCGTTTGTTTTCTAGAGATTACCAGGAGAATCTGGCAATGGTTTGTAGTGGTTGAAGTATCTGTTGTCAGCCTGCTGTCAAATGTGCCCAGCACAATGTGCCCAAGCCTCAGGGACCTCCTGTGCTCGGCCACGCAGCATCGAATGCGGGGGACTGCGGAATTGTGCAAGGTTACTAATTAGCCACAGCAAACATGCAGTGCACTGAACCTGTGTTCACTGTCTTTTTAAAGTAAGCAAAAATTGCAGGGTCACTCCTGCCTGCAAGGTTTTTGCTAGCCTTTGCCACGAGAGGTGGGTTGGCCCTCTGGCATGGGCAGTCTGAGCGCAGGCGGGCGGAAGGGAGGTCTCTGATTGCTCAGATGGGTACTCTGTGTGATGTCCCGTGCTTCAGTTCCCCTGCAGGTTAGTCTCAAATGCATGGGGAGCAGATACCTGCTGCCCCTCCTCTGGGGAGACTGCCACAGCAGGGCCCCAGACCTGGCACAGCTCTGCTGCTCCTGTAGAATCTGCTGCATCTGCCAGCCCTGGCCTAAGGCAAACACACAGAAAGATGATGTTTGAGAGGAGCGTGCCTGCACACGGTGTCACACGGTGTCACACAGGGACAGGCCACCTAACAAGAGTTATCCCTCACAAACCAGCTGTGCAAGTGTGGCAGTATGAGGGGAGAGAAGGGGTCCTGAGCTGAGTGACAGCACATGCTCACAGTGCTGAAAACGTGTGTGTAACTTGAATGAGGCAGGAGCTAACAGCGTGTACCAAAGAACAGCTGTGGCACCACCGAGCACATGCTTAAACAACAAAGTAGATAATGTGCCACTTTCCCAAAACACGAATATTTTTACTCTTACCATTGGAGTAATCACAGCCACCAAGCCAGCAGGAAGGTGATGTGAACAGAGGTAGTCACTTTTACATTATTGACTGCAGGGAAATGGTAACAGCAAGTGTACTTCAGAAGTAATGCCTCTCTTCATCTCTTTCTGAGATGTGCTGAGCACATGCTGCTCTGAATTCTTTCCTGGGAAGCTGGGAATGTTCAGCAGCCATCTGAAACAGGCTAATGAGCTTGGAGTGAAAAGATAGAGAATTGTTGCTGAAACCTGAAATCTTACTTTCCTATGAGGAGACAGAATCACCCAAGGTTATTCTGCCTGCTCCTGAGAGCCATAAGCACAGGAGAAAAATATATTTCTCTTTTTTTGCCAGATTAGCTTCCCTTTTTTGTTTTTTTTTTTGGTTCATAAATAACCGAATTGAGGACCTAACTATGAAAAAGCAGCATCCCTGACTATCCATCCAAGGCATGGAAACAGCAGAAAAATGCTTCCTGTGAAAAACTCCCTCTGCCAGAAGGAAAAGATCCTAGCTAGACACTTCCTGGAACAAAAGAGGGTCTTCAGATTAGCTCTTTATCTATTTCAATCTCTATTTGAGATCGTTAGCAACATATATATTTGCTTTGTAATCATTCTGGTATCAGCACGCATTAATGCCCTTTGCACTGAGATTTGTAGATTCTTTATCACAACTGGGTAAACAGCTCCATTAAACACATTATATAAGTGAGGAAATGGAGCTAGCAGCCAGCTGAGTGCTGCCCTCTCAGGCACAACCCCTTAGGTTTAGGCTTATGCTTCGGGTTAGGCTTGTGAACACCACAAAGCCTAAACCTTCAGGGATGTTGCAGCTCCAAAATGCATGCAAAGCGGAGTACTTCATGTCATCTCATTACATTTGATTACAATCACTCCATTTCAGAATATTGTTTTATTTCTTTAAACTGCATTTCAATAAAAGTCTACAGTACTCAGATTGTTTCACTTTCTTCTCTGATTTCAGTGAGGAGCAATTTGGCAAGGTTTGGTCTATTTTCATGCATTTCATGTCATCCCAGATCATTTTATTGTTTTCACTTTGTTTCAGAATTCTCTCTTTTATTTTTTAGCATTTAATTTCATCCCTTTCTTCTCCTGTCATTCATGTAGTTCCCTGATTTCAGGATTTCAATGAGTATAATTTTCAGTAAGTATAATTTTGGCAAATTTTGTTTCTCACACTGCACCTCATTTCCTGAAATCAGGAGAAAAAGGTAAACAAAGAGACAGGAGAAGAAATTGAAGAAATGAAATGCAAAAAGAAGAGAGGAAATTCTGAAACAAATTGAAAACAATAAAAGCCAATGGGATGACCTGAAGTGCAGGGAAATGGACCAAAGCTTGCCCAATTGATCCTCACTGAAACCTTCAAACCTGAGAAGAAATTCTAACAAATGCTCTGGTAAGGAGATATGATGAAATAAAATGGAATTGAAAAAAACCAGAAAATTTGCAAATGGAGTGACTACAATCAAATGTACTGAGATGAAACGAGGTACAGTGAAAAGCACTGAAAGTTGCCAAAAGTGATCCCATTTAAATCCCAAAATCAGAGAAGAAAGGTAAACAAAGAGAGAAGAAATTAAATATTAAAAAAAAAAGAGAAAATTCTGAAACAAAGTGAAAACAATAAAAGTGAATGGGATGACTTGTCCATTCCGCAGCATGTTCACATTTCCCCTACTCTTGCTTTTGCTCCTTGTGTACTCAAGAACTTTATCTTGCTGCTTTTGACATAATTTCTCAGTAGTTGTAGTTGTTCAGCTACAAGTGGACTTTGGCTTTCATAGACATATCTGTGCATGCCAAACAGTGGGTCAGTATTCCTCTCAGGTTAACCATCCCTGCTTCCACCTTCTGTAAACTCCCTTTTTATATCTGAACTTTGCCAGAAGCTCCTTGTTCATCACTGAATGAAACATTTATGGAAACTTACCATACAATAAGCTTTATGAAGAACAAGAAGTGCATCTCTGGCTTTACTTAGTATTTTTAAGATACCATACATTTAATTTCTTATAATTTATAATACATTTTGAGTAGGTGTTTGAAAAGGTGTTTAGGAGGGTTTTTGCCTAAGTAAATTTACCTGTATAGAGATTTAATAATGTAGGAACCTTCTTCAGGTTGTAACTGCTGATGTTGTGATTGGGACTGAAAAACAAAGATGAAATAAAGAATTAGCTCCCTTTTAAAGTACATAATTTCTGACTTATATCCAATAATTGACTTAGAAACCTAAAAGTTACATATTTAATTTCTATGCCAGGGAACTTAAGGCATGCAGAGTTCATGGAGCAGTCCCATAATTCAGAACAGACTCCAAACCATGAAGCATACTGAGCAAAAAAATAAATGTTAATCAACAACCAACAGCTGTTTTCCAGCTTAGCTGAATCACCCATACTTGATAGAAAATACCTCTGCCTGCTGGGAAACAGAGGCTCCTTCTATCCCAGTTCTTTTAAAGAACAGAGCACAGCTTATTTTTTCCTTTTAGAAGAGGTTTTTCTTTTACTGTCTTCTCCCCTTCTCTTTATGCCCCTAAAACTGTCCACAAAGTGGAATATACAGGTTCAAGTTCCTCTTCTGATGGAAGGAAGCTTTGATTTTCCCAGCAAGTGCCATAATCGTGAAGGTATAGTGCATTTTCCCACCATTTTGCTTTGCCACTCTTCCAAGAGCTGAAAAGTCACAGGGACAATCAGGGAGAACAAGAAAGGGCATGACTGCAGCCTGTGTTAAGGGTTCTTTGGCTAACAATCCCTCATTTGTAAAACTGTAAGTTTACCCAATATCTGGCCAGTGTGGACCGTGGGACTGCAGGGCCGTGCAGACAGATCCACTCTGTCACTCTTTCAGTGGAGCACTTTTTCTCTTCTGTACAGTGGCACTGCTTCACAAGCATAGTTAATGCATCTTATTAAACTGTGCAGCCAATCTCTGGTAGCTAGGCCACAGTCCTAACAGATGGAAGCTCTAGTTTGATTCCCCATCATGCTGAGGAATTCTTACAGCTTTGTGTTCTGACCTGGGGGAAGGTTCACAATCTACTCAGGCTTTACAGAAAAAGTGAGGCAGAGCCTCTTCTTTCTGTATTCTTTTTAAAAAGCAATAGCTGTTACCAAACTTCACAAGGTTCTTAGATCAGCCTCCTTTTCACACATGGTCTGAAACTTCCTAACATAATAAACCTCTCTGAAGAGCGAAATACAGTGAACTCTAGTCTCTAGATATTGAACAGACCAAGCATGAAATAATTACCAAAATTACTGTGTCAATATTAACACTCACAGCACCTGAAATCCAAGACAGTAAAAAGCAAAATAATTTTAAAAGTACAATGGAGAACCAAGTATATGCTTACCTGGTAAGCAGATAATCAGTAATGCCTCCAGACTTGGAACTTTTGACCTCTGCATCCAAATTCCATTCTGGGTTTTTATTGGACCTGCCACAGGACATTTCATGTAACATTCCTTTGTTTATTCACATGGATACAAAAAGACAAATGTCATTCTATTCTCAAACTGAAATGTTTTCTAAAACTAAATTAGTGTATTAAGTCTCTGTAAGGCAAGACAGACTCCTTATATTTATATTACACTTCAAATTATACTTAGAAAAAAAATCTTAAAAGCACAGTGCCATTACTTCTAATATATAAAGCACTGAGTAAACAGCAAAACTAGAAGAATTTAACGGGAAGCTAGTCTCAAGTATTTGCTTGACAAGTTTAAACAGAAGAACAATTTATTAAATAACAGCTTTACTGGAAACAAATTCTCAGCATTGCTAAGTTATGACACCTTCCATTCAAGGATGGACATATAAATCACCTATATAATCTACATATTTAATATTTGGAGAAATGTAGTTACATTTATCATTATGGTATCTGAGTGCAAAGAAAATCGTAAAACCAGGAAAATTATCTGACAGAACATCCATTCTCTGCTGTCCAGGTTCCCAGAAATGTATATGGTAGAAGTATTAGCCTTTTTCCATCTTCTGCTTGTTGAACTAACCCAAGTTAGGGCTGGGATAAATCATGCTCTTTCCTTACAAAATACTAATATTTAAAACAGGTATTTGATATTTCCCAGACAGTTATGAGAAAGCCCAGCTCTGTGCCCTGGCAAGTCAATGTTGTTCTCCTGGCCACTTCAGAACCCTTAAGTAGAAGAGTTATACAGGATCATATTCATGGAATTAAAGCCATAGAAAACACAGAAAAAAGAATCTTGAAATGCATTGTTTATTGATCCAGGTCTCAGTGAAAGTGTGTTCCAACAATCTGCTGGTTTGCAAAACAAGTTTTATATTGCTGTCTGCATTTTCCATTACATACATGCATTTGTAGGCTTCATATACAGATTTGTAGATTGGAAAGCTGTTAAAGGTTTACTATATTCTGGTACTAAATGAAACAATTGAAATATGCACAAATCACGGCCAGGGCATCTCCAACTCAAGAAGTTTAGGAAAAATGTAAGCAAATTAAATTATTATTAGCTGAGCAGTGTCACAGGGCAAATCAATGGCATAAACTAAACCAAGATGCTTTTGTCTGTATGGCTTCCAAAACATGGATTTAATTACATCATTATTTCCAAAGGTGTCCATTGACCTCACACTTTAGGAAAGTAGGATGAGTTTTCCAGGAAGGAATTAAATGCATTTCTTATGGGAAAAAAATTAATAACAGGGTTTTAGCCAGTAGCTGTGTGCAAAATTCCTCAGGATGCTCTCATTACAGCAAAGAAAAACCCCAAGGTATCAGTATTAAACCAAAAATGAAAAGAAAAGCAATATATTCACAGCACCTGAGAAGCCTAAAAAGCAGGAAACCAAAACCAGCAGCTGAGAGAAATCAACAGCCTATGGTATCGGGGGCGTAAGCCGCAATTTTCTGACAGTTTCACAAGAGTGTGAGTCAAGGCAACTGCTGCCAGTCATTTTCCGAATGAGGAGGCATCTTCCCAGAGCTCAGACACATCACAGAGGTTTAATAAAATCTTCAGGAAGCATTTTGGACCAGTGCTGGAATCACAACCTGTGCAATGCAGCACCTCGATTCATTACCTCCCCGCACCGGGCTTAGAAATTGCGCGTGCTGAGCTCTGTTTGGCTAACTCAGATTGAAGTAACAGTGGGAACATTTTAGCCTGCGAGAGAACCTGAATTTGGCAATTAAAACCAAGCCAGCTTGCTTTGATCTCTGCTTAACCCCAGTTAACATGAGGATGCTGTGGTTGGGGCCCATAACCACCCTGGGCTTGCTGAACTGGTGAAACCATTGCTGGGCAGCGTTACGTGTACGTGTGGTCTCAGTCCTGGATCATCTCAAGCTCTGTGAAACGTCAAGTCAAAATACAGCCCTTCTGCTCTTATCATTTTGATTTTTCAGCCCTTTCTGTCCAAGGCTTTTCTAGGGGTGACTTCATCTCAGTGGCTGCTTTATTCTTCCAGATGTTGATGCTTGCAGCAGCTGCACAGCTCACTCTGCCAAACTGCTCACAGTGTCACTGGAGCCCACCTCTGTGACATCTTCCAGCACCAGCACAGAGTTGTCTCTCTGAGGTGAAAGATGGGGCCCAAGACATGCATTGCCTTTGGTACCAAGTTCAGAGTCATTGCTCTTTCAGGGCAAGGGACACGTATGGGGATGGGATGGCATGGGAAGGGATGGGTGAAAGGAGGAAAGTTCAACTACCACTCACTTTGGTGATAAGTGAACTGGTGTGATTGATGTAGGAAGCCATGGGGATTTTAAGGAAGAAAAGCCTGAAGAACAGATTTCTTTGCAATGTGGGAAGGCTGGCAGTAAGTCATAGTAACAGTAACTATGAAAGACTTGGCTATTTCAGTTCTGCTGACTGCTTTATTATGAACAAGCTGTTAGCACAGTCCATCTTAAGGCTGTGGAAGTACTTCTAATGTTTAAAACCCCCATCTAAAGGCCAAGAAAGTCACAATGAACCAGCTGAGACTAAAATTTCCCGAGTTGGGGTTGTGCTTCAGGCTAAATTTGTTTGGGAACATTCAGCCAAAAAATTTTTCATGCCTTTCTAATGGCTGACATCGTTCTTAGAAATCCATTGTTTATCTGACCTTCTCCTAACCCGTTAGAAAAATTTCTGGTGATATTTTCCTTTCTCAGTTTAATGCTTTGAAGCATTACACGGGAAATTTGGCAGAAGGCAGCTTTCTGTTAGGAAGACACATTGCACCAGCTCTCTAAAACTGTGCTCAAACTTGGCTACGCTACAGGCACTTGAAAACCCAGTTTGCATGCACTTGATAGAGCTCTCAGTTTTTCATCTACAGCTCCCCCGAGATGTCTGAGTGGAGCAGGTGGTGGTTATTGCTGCCTGCCAGGGGCTGCTGAGGGTGAATGACAAGTGTGAAGCTGGTCTCTGCCATGCACCCCTTGCCCCTTCCAGCACCAAAGTGGTCGGGGGGAAGCCATCTGAGTGAAGGCATAACAGGCAAAAGAGAGATTGTGTGCTGAAAAAAGGAGGTAGAAGAAGGATCAAAAAAAAAAAGTCTGGGGCTAGGTGGGAGACCATGGTTTTTTTGCCTTAGAAGAGGCCACCAAAGAGGAAAGGTTTCTGGGATCTTCACCAGCCCAGCTCTCCTGTAGCCTGGGAGATGGATAGCCAGGGAATGAGAGTAGCAGGCTTCACACTAACCAATGTTGTTCCAAGAGGCTTTGCTTCTCCAGAATGAAAAATTGCTGATGTTTGTGTCCATCTACATCTAAGGTGTTAAGAGGAAAGCAGTCAACCTGCTGGGATTTGGACAAAAAATTTCTGAAAGCACATGGAAATATTCATGCTATGTGACCAGTGCTTCCTGGTTAGCTCCAGGCTTGAAGCACAGAGGGAGGGAAGGAAGAGGGTTTCTTTGGCCATTGGAAGGGTTTCACCCCACCTTTGTGGAGAGAGAAGTACGTGATGCTGGGTAATTACTGAAACAGCAGTTTTCATAAGCAGGCACTGATCTGTGAGCTCCATGTCCAGGGTGCCAAAGCTGTGATCCTGCAGGAAGATCTGCAGAAGCTGCTTGCAGCCTCAGCTGGGAGCTGGGCATGTGCCATGGACAGTGTGGCACCTTCTAGACTTTTACTCTTGGGTACCAACACCTAGAAGGTCATTTGCCTCTGCTGGTGGCATCTCAGAGGGATGCTCTGGGGACAAATGACCGCCTGCTCCTCACCCATGCGGGCACCGATGACCACGGTGGAAAAGCCCATCTAAACCACCTTTATGGGCAGGGTGTGAACAGTAGGTGGCAAACAGACTTTGAAGACAAATGCTGTAATTAAAACCAGATTAGTAAGCGATCATCATCTACTCTGTGCACTGAGTAAAGGGAGGGTCCTTCTAAAAGGAAATATAGCATGTAATTATAATTAAATATGATCTTATGGACAATATGGACAAAAAGGCTCAACTAAAATTGCCTAAAAAAAGGAAAAAAAGGCAACTCCTGCATTATCTTGCTCCTGGATGCTTTCTTTTGCAATATTAGTAAGTTTTTTCCTTAAAGTTGCCTTTCTGTTTGTATTTCAGTGTCTTCACTCAAAGAATGGTGATGTCTGCATGCAACTTGTGTAATTCCACTTAGCTCATCTCTAAATTGACTGTGCACAGTCAAAGACATGCACCCAGCACAGCAGGGCAGCAGTTAGCTAAAATTAATATGTATGGATTTGGAGGATTTTTTTCCCTGACTTGAAAATTGCTCAAAATATTACTTTATTGAAAAGAAATGCAAATTAACATCTTTCATTCTTCAGAAGAATAATTACCCTTTTCTCTTTCTCTCTCTCAGAAAGAGATTTGTTGTCTATTGTTTCTTTGCTGGCTGTGAAAACTGTTCTTTTGAAATTATGAAGCTATAGCACTTGTTCCACTCCTTTGCAGGACTGGCCATCCATGCTACTCGCCAAAAGCGGAGGAGCTGTCAAGTTTGCAGGAAAGGATCATTTACCAAGTAACCTTTTGGAAAGATGTCAATTGGGAAGTCAGTGTCAGTGTAGGACTTTTTTTTTCTTAAGCTGATGCATTTCTCAGATTGCAGCTTTGTCACTTTATGTCAAGGCTGAGCCACAGGAAGCAGAGTGGCTGGAGAGTTCCTGTTCTAATGGCCTTCCAGGGTGATGCTCATTAGAATTAAATCTACTTCCTGAATTCTGGTCAACCATCCTTGTTAGAGTCCACAGCTGAATGATGGGAGTCCAACAGCCTTTGGCTCTAGCCAAGGTAAGCAAAACTGAAAGGACCTGAGTGGATATTTTTCAGCTGAAGTTCATAAAGTTTGAGCTCAAAATAAAGTGAAACAGGCAAAGTAACATCCTTTTACTGGTGGGGTGATGAGGAAATGTCCACTGACATTCTTGGGACCACATCTTCTATCTTTCCTCTGTCATCTGAGTGCATGGGTCATGAAAATCAATGTGGGAGGAAGCCCTTGATCACCTTTTATCATTCAACCATCTCCTCCTCGAGCCAGCCCACTGAGTAGGGAACTGTTGCAGCTCTGTCTCCTGAGACCTCACACTAGAGCTGTTTGAAATGTGGTGGGTACTCAAAAGCCAACAAACCCCCAGGCTACACTGCAGAGTTCAGCTCTGATGGCTCTCCCAGGCCAGACTTGCCAAGAGTGCTCTCTGTCCCATCAGCCACATTAATTACCTAATTACCTAAACTTTATCAGCCCCAGTATAAACACCTAAGGGATGTCACCGGTGATCATCCACCAGCTGGACTCTGTACTGTTCCCACTTCTTTCAGCCCCACAATCTGAACAATCATCCAGCCACTTTATCAGCTACCCTGCCAGTCTGTGTAGCATGGATTTAGCCAAAAGGGTTCTGTAGAAAATAGTGTTAAAGGCTTTAGGGTGTCCAGGAAATAAATGAGACACACTGATCTCATGCTTTGAGGAGGTTGCCCTCAAAGAAGAACCAGCTCTCCTGGGCCCCTGGGCTCCCTTTGGGATCCTGCCAAGGAGATCCCTGGATGAAATGAAACCTGCTCTCCTGCAGGTGAGGGCAGTAATGCTGTTTGTACTGCTGATTTCTTGCAGGATTTAGTATTTCACGGTTGCTGCAGGCAAACTTATCCTTGACCATCATATCCTGAACCAATTCTTCCTATTTTGTGAACCACAAACCCAGCACAGCATCTCTTCCTGTTGTCTTATCAATCACCTGTGTCATGAAGCTGTCTTGAGCACACTTGAGAAACCACCCAGATTGTGGCTGACCATGCAGCCCTCTAGTTAAGGCACACTGTGAGTTAGCCCAAAGCCTGTGATTGTGTGGGATGGCTGTATTGACTTTCCCTCCTTTCCCAAGAAGTCTGTAGTGAGTGCCTGGCACACCACTGCCCATAGTGCTTTGCCACCCTCTCCTTGCCCACAGGCATTCACGTGGGCCATCACCTCTCCCATGGCCAAGTTCTGGCACTCCTCTGCACAGCACACAACCACCCCTCACTGTTTCCAGCCGGTTCTTCCTGAAGACACTGTGCCCATTGTGGCAGCTCTCCAGATGTGTGAACCACCCTGGCACGTCCCTGTAACTCAAAAGAAATCACAATTCTGGAGTTGTGTGGGAGCTGGTAATTCCCCCAGTTGTTTCCCATTCTACGTGTTTGTTTAAAGCTACTTGAGACAAACGCTGAACCCTGAGTCATGATGCTTTCAAAACAGGATTCTGCTGTGGAGACTCCAGCAAGGTAACACCAGCACACAGACAATGAGCAGGGAGGTGCCTCCCCTGGCAGGGGAAAAGGCATTTGAGGCCCTGGCTGCACAGCAGTGCTGCCTGCACAGCATTTGCTGGGGCACTGCCTTGCAGCCCGAGCTCTCCATCACTGCTGCAGCAAGTGTTCCATTAGGAGTTTTTCCTCAGATCACACTGAGATCACAGATCAAGCTGTGATGAGTTTACTGCTTCTTTTTATCTAGAGCTGACTGTCCTAAGAGCAAGGTTATTGATCTCCGATGGCAGGGGTGCCAGGAGCACACAGCTGTGCTGCTTTAGGAAATACTTTGACCAACTCCATAGTTGTGTTGGCGTTACTGCTGCCCCAAAGGCTGGATATTTGGGACACCTTGTAATACATGTGACTTATTCCTTGTAGCTGAGTGGTGTTCTACAAAAGCCGAGGTCATTGTGCTGACTGACACTTGGGAGTTTGATAAAGATTTTAATCCTAGAAACACAAATTATTTTTAAAATCTCAGGTGAATGTTTTAAGCTAATTTCTGTAGTAAGTGCTTTCTGCAAGGGAATATTTGATCTAACCTGAACTTTCTCAAGTTCCAATAGAACCTATTCTTATCCTGCAAACAGAAACCTCTGTGATCTGTTTAGGAGCTGCTTCTTCCTTGACTTGCATGTACTAACAAGAAGATGACACACATTTAAACAATCTTTTTCCAAATCGCCCCATGCGAATGCAGCAAGAGTGGTTGCTTGTGAACTTCTTGTCTCTGAGAGAACGCCCATGGCTCACCCACCCTGCCCCACCGAGGGCATTGTCAGCACCAGCTGCCACCTTCAGCAGCAACAGACGCCGCTGCGCTCCGGCTTTGGGGGAAGAACAGGGGGAGGAGGAGGAGGAATGACCCTCGTCACCACTCCCCTAAGGCTGAACCGGGCAGAGGAGGAGCTTATCGATAGGGCCAAGTTTTACATTCAAAAGCCGGGAAGTGCAGGGGGAGAGGAGGAAGCAAGGAGAAAGGGGCAGCTGTCAGGGCAGGAAAGTGAGAGAGAGGAGAAGAGAAAAGGCAAAAGGAGGCAGAGACAGTCTTGGGTCAAAAGAAGAAGGTTAAGGAGTGGACAGGCTACAAAATGGCATTGCTCCTGTGGCTGGGGTCCCAGCTGTCATCCATCTGGAGCAACATCTCTATTCTGGGAGTTTTTCTCACAGTGTTTACTCTGCTGCTTGACTTCATGAAGCGCAGAAAGAAGTGGAGCCGTTACCCGCCGGGCCCAGCCTCGCTGCCCTTCGTCGGGACCATGTTCTCCATCGACTTCCGCAACCCCCACCACTCCTTCGGCCAGGTGAGCAGCATTCCCTGAACAAAACACTCCACGTACCATCCACCGTGGGCCCCGGACGGGTGGGTCACGCCCTGGCATCAGCTACAGATACATAACACAGAGAATAGGAATTTTCGTTTCCCCGAAGTTCCTAGATAGAGTTTTAAGACTAACTAACAAAAAAAGATAAAAGAATGTAAAAGTATACACACGGGGTGGTAAACATAGCTGGAAACAATGGATAAACAGATAATGAGGGATGTAGTGGGTGTTTTGGCAAGTTATGTAACAAGAAACAACAGCACATGACCAAAGAAAAAATTCAAGGAAAGGTCACCTGTAATATTGAAGCACTCAGTGATTGTGACTCCCAGAGACACCTTTCAGTGACCCTCTAGGACCATGAAAGGACTTCCAGGAGGAGGCAGATGCGTGCAGGTAAGTCCTAGGGAAAATGATGTTTACGTAGTAGCTGGGAAGCACGCTGCAACGAACATGTGTGGTCACGATGGAATAAATACCCTGTTGCAAAGTTTCACGACGCTCATTCTATTAGAGGAGTCCAGTGCTACAGAAAGGATACCTGCTTTCTAATACTTCAAATTATGTAAGAAAGTTTACTTTTGGGTAACTTCAGTATCACTACCCTTGCACAGAGCTGAGGGGCAATGCTCTTTTCAAAGTCCAGATGAGGCAAGTCAGTGCCCAAGGACACCGACCAGGGGCCGGCACAGACAAAGAGATAATCACACACCAGCACCCCCAGCCTCTCTCTCCCCATCTCTGTGTGAGCTCAGTGGGACACCCCTGTTGTGCCCCCAGTGATCGGTGGTGCTGTAGAGCTGGCTGCCAGCCTAACATTTGGGCAAGTTTGGAGGCAAAGGAGCCGGGGGTTGTATAAACAAGGGAAGACAGAAAAATATCTGTGGGCTGGGAATGTGGCTGCAGGAATGGCAGGCTTCCCTGCGAGTTGCTGAAGCATGCCTGCAGGCATGTGACAGTTTCAGTTAAAGAGACCAGCTTGTGGGATTTGCCCCTGCAGCAATGCCCAAAATCTCAGTAGAATTCCTATTCAAAGTCAGGGCTTAGCTTTTCTCAAAGGAAAAGCACGGGCTTTCACAGCCTGCAGCAGATAAACCACGGTTGTTTTGTGCTTCAGCTTGCAAACTCTAAAGGCCTCTTTTCTAGGACAGTGCTGTTCAGCTGCCTGGCCAAAACCTCCCAAGTGGAGAAACTAAATATAGCATTTGTGTTATTTGCTTGCATGTAGTCCGAAAGCTTACCATTTTCAAATCATATCACGTCAGGGTCATGCTAACCACAATCTTGACCAGCAATCATTTTTAATGATGTATTTCTAGTGCCAGTGAAGTGCTAATTCCCTTTTCAACCCTATGCAAATACAGTATTAAGTACTTAAATTCCTTGCAATGCTACAGCGCAGAAATCAAGAATCTTAGCTTTTAAACAAAAACAAAACAAAACAAAAAAAAAACCACACAGAAAAAAAAAGTAAAAGAAAACTGTGGGCTGTTGCTACTATTGCACTGTCTTTAAACAGTGTGCTTCCGAGCTTTTCTCAGTGCTCCTGACTAGCAGGGAAACTTTGACCTGCCTTCCCAGGAGTCTGTGTCCCGTTAAAGGGCTTGTCTACCTGGAAAAGACTTTGCTCCATGGCCAGCTCCCATGGTGAGTGTATGGCTGGCAGGATTACCTGTGCTGCCATCCTGATTCAGCATCACAAGGCTTACTGATCACAACACATGTAGGGTGTGTGCCAGTTACCAGTCATACTAGATGTGTACACTTCTTTTAGGGAGAAAGCTGACCTGAAACTCCAGTGTGGAATTGCCTTCCCCAACCATGTTTCCGGAAACCTGGCTCTGGGTAGATCTTTAGGTACAAATGCATCTTTAAATAAAAATTACATATCATCTTATTATCAATATTTCCTTAAGCAAAAGTAGACTAACTCAGAACTTACTTAGTCTTTCAGATCAAAATAAACAGAAACATTAGGAAACAATTCATTATTGAGTCTTTTAAAATTCCCAAAAAGGTTCTTGACAAAATTAAAAGTACTTGCACAATGTTCATGACA
Source organism: Chloropsis cyanopogon (assembly GCA_013400585.1). Taxonomy (NCBI): domain Eukaryota; kingdom Metazoa; phylum Chordata; class Aves; order Passeriformes; family Irenidae; genus Chloropsis; species Chloropsis cyanopogon. The sequence goes on from WEZZ01010282.1 coordinate 90,067, forward strand.
ACAGTTTGGCCAGGGTAGGTGTATTCTAAATTTTTCCACTTACAGGCCATTGATCCCTGCTACAGCTGCTGCTTGGCACTGTTTGGAGCTGTTGCACTGCAAAGATAAAGGTCAAAGGTCAGCTGAAGATTTCTGTATAAAAGTACCTCAAAGTTCACTCAGTAGTAAAGGCCCTAAGGAAGGATATGGTGATATTTCTGATGGTGCACTCAGCTCATTTTCAGGGACATGCTTTTTAATCTTGGCAGCTCCAGAAGAAGTTTGGAAACATCTTCAGTCTCCAGAACTGCTGGACCAACGTGGTAGTGCTGAATGGGTATAAAACAGTGAAGGAAGCCCTGGTCCACAAATCGGAGGACTTTGCTGACCGGCCGTACTTTCCACTATACGAACATATGGGCTATGGGAAGAATGCTGAAGGCAAGTCCCATGAAAGTGGACATTCCTTGGTGGCACTAGCATGAGAGGGATTGGGTTGAGGCAAGATTTTCTCACCTTCATGTGTCCCCCTGGTCCACCTCCTTGTATGTCTGACAGCTTTGGTGGCGACAAACTCGGGTTTGATTAAACGGGGGCTCCCCTGAGTGCCTGTAGTACGGCTCCAGCAAGCACACACCTCTTCAGCTGTGTAAGGACACTCTGAGGGGTACAGCCTTACTGCCAGCTCCCAGCAGCCACAAATTGGTGCTTGTGGTGCTTATATAAGACAAAATGCTTATGCAAAATGTTACATGTAAGTTGTTGGAAAAAAATATGGTGACTTTCATTCAAGACAGAGTATTTTCCTGCATCCTGACCACATCACATCCTTAGCTCCCATGTGGTGGCACAAGCTACTCTCCAGTTCACACAAGCTATGGGAACAATGCTGAATGGTTTGGAGGGGTGATTGAATCCCCCTGCACCTTTGCCAGCCATGCACAGGCTTTAGAAGGTGCAGTGATCCATTTCAGAACTGCTGTCTGAACAAGCTGCCCAAGGGCAGACTGTTTCATCTATCCATATAGACCCGTAGCTCCAGACTCGAAATTGCTGTTCTCCAGTAAAATTAGCTTGATGTACAAGTCAGGTATCTGACATTTCTTGCTCATCCACAATTCCAGGGATTGTTGTAGCAAGATACGGGCACGTCTGGAAGGAGCTAAGGAGATTCGCACTCTCTACGCTGAGGAACTTTGGGATGGGAAAGAAATCCCTGGAAGAGCGAGTGGTAGAGGAAGCTGGATTTCTTTGTTCTGAAATCAAGTCTGAAGAAGGTTTGTGACATCCACAAGGATGGGGAAATCACAGAAAAAGGCGGTACAGTGATGCAGAGAGAAGTAATACTAGAGCCACTCCTGTTTGCATGCAGTGCTCTCTTCCCATGCAAATGCAATGTTTCTAGTCTATGTGCGTTCCTTGGAGCCACTTCTGCTTTACACAGTGGGGCTACCGTAACATGAATCCATTTGAAACAGTAAACAAATAGGAAATTAGAAATAGAAAGGTAGAACAGAATTATTCCCAGAGCTCAGTAACTCTATGAAGTTTAGTGGAACATATTGATATTATCACATGCAATAAAAGTGCAGCTGAGAGTTCACAGCCTGTCATCAAGACACAGAACAAAGTGTTACTTGTCAAGTCACAGAACAAACTTGCAACTCAGTTTTTCTTGGGAGTTTTCTTCTTTAAACACAGATCAACCAAGTATTAGTAAGAATGAGACGATCTTCATTTCCTAGTGTGATGCTTTGAGTGGTTTGGGGGCTTTTTCTCCTGGTGTCATCAAGGTAGCATTTGTGTATTCTCATTGCTGACAGATGAGGTCCAGCAGTTGGGTGTTGCTGAGCTTCATGGCTTGGTGTCCATTTCCATTTTCAGGTAAGCCTTTTGATATACGTGTTCTCATAAATAATGCTGTCTGCAACATGATCTGCACCATTGTCTTTGGAGACCGTTTTGACTACGGTGATGAGACATTCATGAAGCTGTCACAGTTATTTCAAAAATCCTTGGATGAAGAAACTGGATTCCTGCCTCAGGTAAACCACAAGCTGTAAGAAGCTGCCCTCTATTGCTTGAAAGAATTGTGTTTTCATAATTTTTCTTTTTTTTGCATCATGTAATATCTTCTCTCTCTTTCTTTGTCACTCTCTCTGGTTCTCACACCCCAGCTTCTTAACGTGGTGCCCGTTTTGACGCGCATCCCTGGAGTGCCACAGAGAGCCCTTCGAGCACAAAACGAGCTAATGGACTTCATAGATGGGGTCATAGACAAGCATATGAAGACCTGGGACCCTGCTTACACCCGAGATATCACAGATGTGTTTTTGAAGGAAATGGAGAAGGTAGGGTGACACTAGCAGACCCTCCGGGGTCAGGAGTAGTTTCTTTGCCTGTTCAAGCTTGTGAAGCTGGCTTTCCTCATAGAGCTGCACAAAACCTCTTACCAACTAATTTCCTACTTTTTCATTCCACGCTGTATCTTGAGAAGAAAGGTATTCTTCATGCCATAACCTCTTTTATTGTCTTAAGATACCATATTATCTGCTTATGTTCTTGTTTCCATTTTCTATCTTCAAATTTCCTTCAGAATCTAGGAACTCCATTCTTTCCAGCCTACCAAAATTTGAAGGCTTTTAAAAAGCAATGACTGAGAATTCGCTAATTGTCCTAAGCTTGCACCAGGGAACAAGTCAGCATGCAAGATGCTGTGTTATGTCAGTGCCTCAATGACTGATGCTTCAAAATCAGTCACAAAACTGGAGTAACAGATTGACTCTTTGGTGTCATTGCCCCGTCCATAGCCTGCCTTGAAACCAAGTTATGATTTGAAACTAGTGTCTCCGTTGGGATATATATTTTTGAATGCTTGCTAAGAACTAGTTCACTGGATATCAGAGGAAGGCCTAAATCTGAACTTCACTGAAACTAAAACGAGTCCTTCCTTGAATTTAGTCAGGCACAAAGTCAGCATAAAATCAAAGATACTTGCGTCAGCCCGTCCAGCTGCCATATGTTTCTGCACATGGATTCACTAAATTTCAAGAGCCAGATGAGCAATATTACCAAATTCTGCTTGCAAATCACTTCCACCATCAAGTCCTCAGGCTGGACTGCTGCTCTGCATAAGAAGCCCTGCCATGCTGTGGGTGTCGGGCACCCCCAGCCCATGGGCAGAGCAACGTGACCCAGGTTACTCTGCACTGAGCAGTGCAGCCTGGGGGTGGATGCTGCCTCTTGCCACATCTCTCTTCTGTTCACTAACATCACCTGATAAGCCAGTCTGATAAATCCCTCTCCTGAGTTGACTTTGGTCAAGTCAGTCTCAAGCTCCCTTGTCCGAGATCTTTTATTGGAATAACTGTTGAGTCTTAAATGCATTAATTGCTATCCATATTACAACAGCATCTAACTATACAGAATAACAACAGAAGCTAGTCCCTAGGAAAGGGAAGTATAAAGAAGATTAGAAAAGACAAGCAGATGAACTCATGCAGGGAGCTTGTCATATCTCATATGCTAACAAATTTGAGCTCAATTAGCATTTGGATGAGAGACCAGTTTTGCTGAAAGTGGTGTTGCAGACTTAATAGGAAGCAATAATCCTTAACCTGATAACCCTGATCCCTTTTTTTTTTTATTTTTCCAATTGTGAGAAAATACCATGGCAGGAGCAGTGAGAATCTGTAATGCATAGCTAGAGATAACCCCCTTAAAATAAATGCTAATTTTGCATTTGCCACATCAATGCAGCCTCCTCTCTACTCTGTGGCTTTTCTCATCTGATCAAACCTGAATAACTGAGTTCCACCTCCTGTGGGGAAGATCTTACAGTGAGTGGCAAGGGCCTGCTGTCTGTTTGAGCTGAGAGCACAAGATGTTTACTTCTGTCCTGAAGGCAGGGGTAGCGTTCTTCTCTGAGTATATTGGAAGTGGTGGAAGACCTTCAAATACAGGAGCTAACAGGGTTACAAAGTACATGAGTCGTGCTCAGACTGTTGCTTGTGCTGTGCTCTAGTCTCCCAATAAAAACCAGGAACTCATGCTAAAAAATGGATCTAGTGCTTCTCAGCACTTCTCTGGATCGTGCTCTTCTCACCCAGCAAATGCCCCAGCTCCAGTCACCCACTTTTTTGCTCTCCACAGGGTAAGGAAGCTGAAGAGAACGGTTTCCATTATAGGAACCTTCGTCTGGTGACCATGGACTTGTTTACAGCTGGCTCTGAGACCACCTCCACCACTCTCCGGTGGGCAATTCTGTATATGCTGCTCCACCCAGAAGTACAGAGTAAGTCAGAAGCTTACTTACAGAAGTGTAGACTCTCCCCTTCAAGACTCATTTTTCTGCAAGGGTTTTGCAATGAGGAACAGCTTTGGTGATTGTTGGTCTAGCAGAAGCACAGGGGAAACACTTCCCAAACAGCTGTTCTGGCAGGGGTAGCCATGATAAAAAGACTGGAGTTCCAAGGGCAGGTTCGCTCTCGCCTTCATTTTGAGGGCTTCACCTGGGGATTGGCCGTGGTCAGTGTACCCTCTTCCAGTATTTGGAATAGATGCTGATGGGTTTAAATTCTCCAATGCTGCTTGACCAGGTACCCTTCAAGCTGCATAGAGGAGGGGTAAGGTAGCATGTCAAGTGGCAAGGCCTTTATTAAGGATGCTACAAGCAAAGAACAGTTGTACAGTCACCAGTCAACTGAAAAATGCCTCCCCATCTGGTTTCTGTTTTTGTCTCTGACTGCTTGTCCTGTTCCTCACTCAGTGCCTACAATCTCATGCAGCCAGTCTTCCTTCAGCTTGTACCAGCTGCTTCTGGTTATCTAAGGGTCCTCTAATTCTTTATCTCTTCTGCTTTTAGGTAAGGTCCAAGCAGAGATTGATGGAGTGATTGGCAGAGAGAGACCCCCCACCATGAAGGACCAAGCTGACATGCCTTACACTAATGCTGTGGTCCATGAAGTGCAACGCTACGGGGATATTGTTCCGGTTGGGATACCTCACAGGACGTACCGGGACACCGAGTTGCAAGGCTTCTTTATTCCCAAGGTGACTGTGACCAGATAAGCCAGACAGCAGCTTGGGCAGATACTAGGCATGGGGTGGGGATGATCCCATCCAACCCTGCAGTGTTGCACTTGTTGAGCACTAAAACAGGACATTTTGAAATGCTAAATTCAGGCAGATGGTCATATCTGTCTTCTAGGCTTACACTGTATGGGAACACAACTGCAGTGGCAGCTCAGTGCAAAGGTTTCCCTTCCTCTCGATGAGCTGTGATATTCACTGCCTGTCAGAAGAAGCCTAACAGGCTCTCTGGAGGCACTAAACACCACTTTACTGGCTTTCCTGAGATGGTAGTAGTTAAATTCTAACCTCTGAAGCTACTCAAATGCCACTGGCATTCAGGCCACTTCTGCTGTGACAAGCAGCTGCCCTGGCAGCAGTGGCAGAATTCAAGCCTGGGATATTTTTTGTATTTTTTTTTTGTAGCTGTGTAGTATCTCCTCCAATTTAGAACCTTGACATGTGAAACAGGAAAGCTTTGCGATTTTCCACAGTCCCTGTGAAAGTTGGGCTTTGAAGTCTGTCAGTCAGCTTTTTCTCTGCAGCTATAAAGCAAGTCCAGGAGGATCTGAGAAGCAGAGGCTGTTTCCACTGTGTAACCATGAAATTGGTATTTGCATGCTACAGCCTTTGTGAAGATAGAAATTGCAAAAGCTCAGATGCTTCAGAGTGTAGGGCAGGCACCATATGCCATTGGAAAAGGGCCCTGCTTTACCTCTGCTTCAAATAAGATGCAGGAGTGGAAATGGTGCTATTAGATGGCAAACAGGGACTAAAGAGGGACCAGCACTGTTCCTCTGTGCCAAGATAATGCTGCTGTTCTCACTTCAGTCGTTTCTCCTTGTGGGGGAGTGCAGGGGACCACAGTCATCACCAACTTGTCTTCCGTGCTGAAGGATGAGACGGTCTGGGAGAAACCAAACGAGTTCTACCCTGAACACTTCCTGGATGCAAAGGGGCAGTTTGTGAAACCAGAGGCCTTCCTGCCCTTCTCAGCAGGTAAAAAATCTGAGGGGAGGATCGAGCTGGAGTCAGAAGCACAGCAGGAGGGTGATGGGCTCCCCCTGCGGCGGTTCCAGCATCGATTATTGCCCTCTTTGGCAGACACCTCCTATTCCTGCTCTTGCAGGTCGCCGTGCCTGTCCGGGAGAACAGATGGCCAGGATGGAGCTCTTTCTCTTCTTTACCAGTCTCCTGCAGAAATTCACTTTTGTGCTGCCTGAGGACCAGCCCAGGCCACGGGAGGACGGCCACTTTGCACTCACGAGCTCTCCACACCCGTACCTGTTGCGAGCTCTCCCAAGATAGGTGCACACCACTCTCCTTTCACTCACAGGCCGCCCAAACGCTGTCAGAAGCATTGCAGGTCTAGGCAGGGTCATGCCAGGTTCAATCTCAAGTCCGTGCAGAAGGCCACGTCTGTGTAAAGTAGGGATCTAGGCCAATATCTTGTTGAACTTAATTCTAGCCATGGTTCTTGAATCAGACAAGAGAGCTTCAGCTTCAACGACAAGGTGACATTAAAATGTGGTTTCAGAGTAGTGCTTCTGGAAAATCTTGGCATCCAAGACATACTTCATTCCTTCCTGTTTATTACACACTTCTGTATACTGAACAAATATTGCATTGTCTTAGTTTGTAGCCTCAAAGAAAGTAAGTTTTAATCCTGACAGCCCTTATGTCACGCTATGCCTCCAGTAGGAGTAAATACCAAGGACTACATAAATAATCCATATGGTGTTTCAGCCACAGAAGGAGGTAATTTGTGAAATACAGAAATTTCGATAAATACATTTAAAGAGAAATCCTAGTGTTTAGATTTACAATCTTCTCTAATTGAAACCTTTTTTTTTTTTTTTGGCATTAAATAAAGGCAGCTCTTGGGCAGGTTTGGAACTCACAAAGGGATGGAGTTATACTGTTTGAAACAGTTACCTCTTTTTTCCTGCAATATTCCTGACAAATTGTTTGCAAGATGTAAAGATATGTTGATGTTTAAATTAGCAGTAGGTCCCTTACCACATCTAAAGACACAATAGCACAAAGGAGCTCCTATGTATAACCACCACTCAAAAAAATAAAAAACCTGAAATTGAGTGCACGTGTGCAGTAGTAATTTTGTGTAATAGTAATTTTGGAAACTATGAAAGCTATTGAATGATGCAAATGCTTATTAACATAATGAAAATTTGAACTTCAGCAGGAACTGCAGATTTATCCTTTTCATCTACAAAATAACTTGAGAGAATAAAAGTGATGTGAAATCTTCTTTCTCGCCCCTCCTCTTTGTGGTTGCCTCAGTTCTGCTGTGCCCCTGCCTCAGCTACTCACCGGAGGTTTCTCTCCTCACACCCAGCACCACCCCTTCGTCTTTTAAGATCATTTCCGTGTTACTTTTCTGGTCTGTTCAATGGCACTGAACTGCATCTGTTTGCATTTATAGTGGCCAGCACGTACCCAAGTGTGTTTAAAGACAACTTAACTCTAGAGAGGGTCCCGTTTATCGTGTATTTGGATTAAAACGTGGATATAGCGAGAGTAGGGACTATCTTTTCTAGCATGCAAGAGTGTACTGAGAGGACGTCCAGCTGCTCGACCGACCAGCAGCAGACTGCAGCGCTCCGGGGGCAAAGGGAGCGAACGGATCGCTCCACCTCACAGCCCCAGCCCTGCCCTGAGGGCCGGAGCGGGCCCTGAGCGCGCTGCGGGCTCTGAGGGCGGAACGGGCTCTGAGGGCGGAGCGGGCCCTGAGGGCGGAACGGGCTCCGAGGGCGGAGCGGGCTCTGAGGGCGGAGCGGGCTCTGAGGGGCGGAGCGGGCTCCGAGGGCGCAGCGGGCT